>CAIGRF010271685.1:0-13969 GCA_903798235.1 Fraxinus ornus
CGTTAATTTGTAAAGGTTACGAATAAAAATGTTATTAGTTGTATTTATGTAGTGTTGTTGTAAATGTAAAAAAATTTAATTATGGTATGAAACCGAATCGAACTGAACCCAAACAGTTCCATAATTATATTTGGATCCGACGGTTCCATTTATTAAATACCCGAAAATTTTGGAAAACCACTCATCTCATCAACTTTTATCAAAATCTACTAAAAATCTTATTTTAATTTATACCAAACAGGGCCTTAGTCCCTAAGTTCTTTGCTGACCGGACCGCCCATACGTGACGGTCATTTATGGCTCGACCTGGTTCGTACTTTGTACCTCCATTTTTTCCAGTTTTCTCATTCTCATTTTCACTTTTTGAATTTACATGTGATGTGCCAGCTCATTTATGGGTAAGAGAAACCGTTGAAAATTGATGTGACTAAACCACCCAATTTTTCATCCACTATTTACCATAATACCTAGCTATTATACCCAACCATCCCAATTTCATTACCATTAAAAAAAAGGGCAGTTTGGGCATAGAGTAAATTGTCTGTCATTTTTGTTGAAATTGTACACATTCAGGTTGATTTACGTGAGAGGAAACTCTGCTGCTGCAGTCCAAAAACCAAGAAAAATGAGGTAAAAATGGGGAAAAAAAAAATGGGGCTCAAACGGGTACTTAGGATTCTTGAATCACACATCATTAATTTTTATCAAAATTTATTAAAAATTTTAATTTTTATCTACCTCGAAGCATAGTACTTGATGGGAAAAAATTGTCATTAGTTCAAAAAGTTCGAGAAATAAATATGAATTTTCGTCAATAAATGATTATGTTAACAATAAATGTATCTGAAAAGTATTTGGTCGAATGTGGCAAGTTTAATCACATTTGTAGTTAGCAAGTTTTAACTAGAATTCGAGTTTGATCTAATTTTTTTACAAACAATTTTTATTTGTTTGATACATTTTGCTAGTGCATTGAAGTTCATTTGAACTTAATGTAAAGAATTATTTGATCGTTGATATTGTCTTTGGATTGTCACAAGCTGTGAGATACTTGTGACTAGTTAGAATCTTTAGTCTCTAATAAACACGGGTTGTGAAATTGCCAACACACACACACACACACACACACATATTTTTTGATACTCGGGTGTCCACCTTCGACGACTAATCTTGGGGTCTACGCATTGGCTCTCAAGACGCAGACCAAGTAAATCGTAGGATGTGTCCCAAACTGGCCATGGTCCAAGAACCTCTCACTGATCTGCCAAAGTGTCGAGTGAGTCAATATATGTTGCACCTTACCTTTCAGGATAAATCCTGCCTTCCAGAAAAAAGTCTATCTTCCAAGAGCCCCACGAATTGAACCTGCGACCTCTGAACTGCCAGCAACTAAGAGCCCCGTCATTTGCCAATTGTGATGTGCCCCGAGGGGCAATTGCCAACATTATTGATGTGATGAATGAATGCTTGACATTAGTAATCAAATATTTTCTTGTAAGTAAAATTATTTACTTAAAAATAAACAATTTTTTCTATTGATAAACGTACAAGTAAATAAATTATTTATTTTAATCTTAAGCGTCCATTTAATTCCCATTATTCCAAATTATAACGAGATAAATAGTAATTTTTGGAGAATGTGTCGTTAAAAATGAAGAAATTTCTTTTGAATTTACGTGTAATATTATTTTATTGGAGAATGTGTGATTGATAAAAAAAAATAAAAAAAATTTATAATTATTAATGAAGAATAATGGAGTCAAATCTCAAATGTGGCTTTCTTCGTGTAAAAAGAACAACAAATACATTCAAATAAAATTAAACAATAATTTTAAGATTTTTCTTTTGGAGTACAAAAGAAAGTTGTTTCCACGAAAAGTGTGATTCTTTCCTTCCATTTTCTCTTCCGCTTTCTTAATCAGCGAGTCTTCGTCTACACTTCAACTCAGTAATATATATACGCATGCTAGAGCTTTCGCTTCTTCTTCATTTCTCACATTTCTCCTTCAATCTCAGAGTACTACACAGAAAAGCGTTGTGCTGTAGCATTGTGAGATCACAGCCACAGGGCAGTAATGGCGACACCAAGGGAGCACATAGAGGAAATAAGGAGAAACAAGTTTTCGATTGGAGCTGAAGAAACGAATCCACTGACAGAGGATCTTCATCAGGCTGTTAAAAATCTCTCTGCAGAGCTCTACGCAAAGGATGTTCACTTTCTCATGGAACTCATCCAGGTCAGTGACTCTGTCTGTGTGAGCATGTATATACATACATCTGTACGCATCTATACACAAAAACACTATTGATCTCCTCACAATCTCCACGATATTTTCATCCGAGTTGTTTATCACTTTTTCAAAAAGCCAAACGACAGGAGCCTGTTCCAGGGGCTGAAATGTTAGCCTGGCAATGTTTTGTATTATTTTTTTTAACTTCCAATAAGAATTTGCCAAGTGTCCATTTGTTGGAAAATCTGTCGAACCTGTTTTTATAGCTAATTAAACTTTAAAATGGTCATTGTAATTTAATATATTGCAAATTTATCACTCACTCACCATGTTCCATACTTCCATTAGTAGCTGAATTTATACATCCTTTACGCCTTATTCACTGAACCTTAAAATGTTTCTAAATGGTCAGTGAACTTTACTCATTGAATCCAATCATTCAAAAATTGAAAATTTAGAAGTATAAATTATCATACTGCAGACGACTTCATTATTTCTTCTTAAATTATATCGTGACGATTCTAAAAATTATATTTTGTTAGTCTTGATTAATATTGTTGACTCTAAATTCAATGTTTCACTGCGAAATGTTTGAGATATAATTTTTTTATTTTCATTCTACTATCTCAATCGAAATAAATAAATACTTATTTTATTTTCTCCACGTAAATGAATATTATAATCAAATTTAAGATTTATGTCAATTCGAAGCTAGCATTCTTGAACATAGCTTTTAACGACTAAAGAAGTTATATCTTGTCGACCAATATCAATTAATATTCTCGTCTTAGATTGAGAGTTTCATTATCCATTCAATATTTATTTTAGATCTAAATCTCATAGAAAATCAACTTTACTCGAAAATATTATGAAGTTTAGTGACTACTCAGCATTTGAAAGTTAAATATACAAATTGCAGCGAAGGATCCAAGCCTAGCCAAACATCTGGTTTTTTTGGGACAACAGATTTCCATTTTTTATTAATAATAATCATTTGGTAGTAAAATATGTTAAGGGGTTTTTAATCTTATCCGGAATGGATATTTATCCCTTTTTTTTTTTTTTCATGTACTGCAAAAATAGATATAGATTTGTACACTTTTTGTGTTTTTAGAAGATATTAACGTGCTTATAAGAAAGATACATGATAGTTTCATAAATGCCAGAATAACACATAAATGTTCTTATAATTTTTGTGCATGGATCTCTTCCTCCTGTTATGCATTGGTGGACAGGAGTGTAATCATAGTTTTTATATGAGTTTTATATAATTTAATAACAAGTTTAATTTACTATTATGTAACAGAATGCCGAAGATAACGAGTACGAGGAAGGCGTGGATCCTTCACTGCAATTTGTCATAACTTCTAAGGATATTACAGGAACTGGAGCAACCTCTACATTGCTGATATTTAACAATGAGAAAGGTTTCTCCCCTGAAAACATCAAGTCAATTTGTAGCGTTGGACGATCCACCAAAAAGAACAACCGCAGACGTGGTTATATTGGCGAGAAAGGTAACTATTTTATACATTTTCCATTCTCAGTCACTTACAAATTGGATGTGTATCAAATAATTCTTCCATCAGTCTATTTGTTGCGGGAGATTTTGACACTGTTTGATAGAAATTAAAATCAGCTTTTTAGTAAATTTTGATAGAAATTGATGAAATGTGTGGTTGGAAAGTTGTTGAACCCATAAAATATGTAGTTAAAATGAATTGTTAGATTTGACTTAAATTAAAATCTATATTTTAATCAGTACCAAACATAGGATAAAACATTTAGTCCATAAACATTTTGTAAGTGGCGAAAACAAAAGATTTTCCCGAATTTTGGACGACTCCGTTGAAAGTAGACAAACGTATTTGGATGAGTAAACCAGTGTATGTTCCCCCTGCACAAAATCTTGGAAGATATATGACGTTTAAAGGAGTTTGCTTCAAAGCCTATTTTGGCAATGTTGGATTGGCACAAGTACTTTGCTTCCTCACCACTCCTAACATGAATAAATTACCCACCTTAAAAGATTTGTGCGATGTCTTTGACATTACTGTACATAGTATCAAGACTATTGGCTTAAAAAACTTAGGTAAAAAGGTGCTTTTTTACTAACTTCAAGTCATCGAAATGGAAAACATATAGCGTAATAATTGTTGTCTGTATTTAGGTTTAATGGCATTGTTGACCTTTTCTGATCAATTGATCTTTTTTTTCCGATTTACTTCAGTTTATTTAGAATTTTGTATGTTAACACTTCCTAAATGGTATGAATTTTGTTCATGAGAATATAAAACGGTATGAATTTTCTCTCCTTAACAAAGTTTTGGTTCTGCGCAATTTAAGATGAAAGGAAGACAGTACTACTACTTTGTCAGCAATGGTGAATAGTATGAATTTATGATTTTGTAGTCCATCGGATCCTGGAGATTGATAAATCTTGATATGTTATAGGGAAGTGCAAAATCTACAAATGGCATACTCAGATTTAAGCTTCCAACTCATTTAACAACGTTTCTGTGAATTACTAATTTCACTGATAGAGATATCCTTGAGGTTGGCTCTTTCTGTATTTACCATTGGTATTTCGAAACATGAATCACATTGCCACATGCCCGCTCCCTTCCTAAAAGAAGAAAGATGTGACGCCTCTTTCTGTATTTACACATTTTTACACCTTGTTCAGAACTTTGTTTTCAGCAAATTTTTCGTCCAGTTTCTATTATCTCATTGTTATGCTGTTAATGGTACTGGATCTGATGTGAAATATGTCGTGCTATCTAGGTTTTGTTTTTGACTGGTTTGATTATAAACGTGCCTGAAGATGTGTTGCTTAACTATATTTTCTATATAGGCTTTGGAAACATGACTGTTTCTCTTTTCCAGGAATTGGGTTCAAAAGTGTATTTCTAATCACTTCTCAGCCATACATATTCAGCAATGGCTATCAGATTCGTTTTAACGAATCCCCTTGCTCGAAGTGCAACGTTGGCTACATTGTCCCTGAATGGGTTGAGCAGAACCCAATTCTCTTGGAGATAAAGCATATCTATGGCTCAAGTTCTGACCTTCCAACTACAACGATAGTACTACCTCTGAAGCCTGACAAGGTGAAGCCTGTGAAGCAACAGCTTTCAAGCATTCATCCAGAACTTTTGTTGTTTCTGTCAAAGATAAAGAGGCTTTCTGTCAGGGAAGATACGGAGGATCCCAGTTGCAATACAGTGACAGCAATTTCCATCTCAAGCAAGACCAATTTTGTTACAAGGAAGAACATCGACGCTGAATCCTACTTACTCCATATCTCTGCTGATGAAAAAGGTGATAACTTGGAGAGAGAATGCAGCTATCATATGTGGAAGCAGAGATTTCCTGTCAGACAGGAAAATAAGGTAGAAAGAAGAATGGAAGTGGAAGAATGGGTGATCACATTGGCTTTTCCCAATGAAGAGCGTCTTAATAGAGGATCAACATCCCCTGGGATCTATGCATTCCTTCCCACAGAGATGGCTACAAATTTCCCTTTCATAATTCAGGCAGATTTTCTTCTAGCATCATCAAGGGAAACGATACTTTTGGATTGCACTTGGAACCAGGGTATTCTTAACTGTGTGCCTATTGCTTTTATTAATGCATTTACTTCACTTGTGAAATCAAGGGAAGATGCTCCTGTTTCTCTTCTGCCCCGGATGTTTGGCTTCTTGCCAATCTTGAGTTCTCCTTATGCTCTGCTTAATTCTGTGAGAACATCCATCCAATCAGAACTGATGGAAGAAAGTATTATTCCTTGTGAATCATACACAGAGCAGAATTTATTCCATAAACCCCGTGAAGTTGGAAGATTAATGCCTACTTTCTGGAATCTGTTAAAGATGGCTAGGCAACAAGGAGTGAGCTTGGATGACATCTCAAACCATGGAAAGTATATTTTAAGCTCTGCATTTGATGAGGAGAAGTACGATCACGTACTAAATTTTTTGGGAGTAGAGTACGTCAATGATGAATGGTATGCAATGTGTGTCGGGAGTTCCAATCTTGTGCTGGGAGTATCAGAAGATCTTTATTTGGAGCTTCTTTTATTTATTGCTGAGAACTGGAGATCCTTTTCAAATACTAGCATTGTGGAAATACCACTCCTTAAGTATTCTAGTGCACAATCTCAAGTGTCTCTGTGTAGAATAGATGAAGTCTCTCAATGTCGAGAGATTTTTTTATCCAAAGAGTTCGATCAAATCTCTTGGCTGATTGATTGGAATGGGGAATTCCTATTTGCTAATAATCGATTTTTCCTTCCCAAGTCGACACACTGTGAAATTTTTTCACATTCCAAGAGGCAGACAATACAAGACTGGCTCATGAAAGAAGTGAAGGTTAGTGTTGTATGTGTGTATGATTATGCTCTCCTTCTGAAAGAGGTGCTTGGTAATGACACAGAACGTGTTGTTACCTATGTCCATTTCCTACATTTCCTCTATCACTCGCTTAGACAGAAATACCTACCAAGAATGGAGGATGATAATGTATATGGTTCTATACCACTTGTTAATAACTATGGGCAGGTGACCAGAAGTAGACAAGGGGTTCTTGTCCCTGCTAATGGAAGCAGTTGGGTGCAACTGATTGGTTCAAATCCATGGAGAAATGAAGGTTATGTTGAACTGGGAAAGGATTATTTGAAATCAGGAAAACATGCTGGTATTCTTACCCATGAGAAAGAACTTCTTCAATTTCTTAACTCTCATGTCGCAGCTTTAGATATACCTGATTTGCCCCCTCCAGACGCTCAGATCTCAAACTTCTTTTCTTTACTAACCAAACAAAATGCTTACTTGCTTTTAAAGTGGATTCGTAACTTGAAAGAGAAGAATATTTACATGCCAAGCAAGTTTTTTAACTGCATCAAAAATGGAAGCTGGCTTCAGGTTTTGCTCGGTGACAGTGTTAGCTGCAAGCCACCGTCACAATCATTCCTACCTACCTCTTCATTGGAATGCCTTCTTCAAAATGGATCATTGCTTGTTGATATACCATTGGTGGATCAAAGTTTTTATGGCATAGAAATATCGAACTATAAGGAAGAGTTGAGAAAAGTCGGGGTTATGACTGAATTTAGTGAAGCATGTGAATATATTGGAAATCATCTAATGTCGAAAGCTGTTTCATCCACTATAAACAGAGTCCATGGTATTTCAATACTGAGTTTCATCAGTTTTTTGAGGGATAAACTTCTTCCTCCTAATCACTTCATTGATAGAATAAAGGATGAAAAATGGCTACGGACTTCCCAAGGGGACAGGAGCCCTGTGGAATCTGTGTTTTATGATGAAGAATGGAAGGCTGCCTCTCAAATTAGTGATATTCCATTTATTGATCGTGACTATTATGGCGAGGAAATTCTTTCTTTTCGTACGGAACTTCAGCTTCTTGGCGTGGTATTTCACTTATGTGAAAATCACAAACTTGTTGTTGACAACTTCAAATCTCCAGCATGCTCTACGTCTCTGACGGCCGAAGCTGTTCTCTTGATGCTGGAGTGCACGAGTCATTTAAGCTCATCCGACAAACTTGTCAGAGTTCTCAAAGATAAGATACGCCTGAAGACAAACATGGGTTACAAATCTCCAGCTGAACTGTTTGATCCTACATGGGGTTGCCTTCTGCAAGTTTTCAATAGTTTTCCTCTTGTTGATGACCAATTTTATGGAGATAGCATTTTGTCATTCAGAAATGAATTGAAGAAAATAGGAGTGATCGTTGATTTTGAGGAAGCAACAAAAGCATTTGTTCATGTGTTTAGGCAGCAAGCATCATCGTCTTCCATAAATAAAGATAATGTCCTTTCACTTCTTGCATGTTACAAAAATTTGAAAGGCACTGCTTCTAAATTTCCCAAGGATCTCAAGATGTGCATTCGAGAGGTTAAATGGCTGCGCACTCGACTTACTGATTGCAGAGCACCAAAAGAGTGCATCCTGTTTAGCCCAGACTGGACATCTATCTCTTCGATATCTCTGTTGCCTTTTATTGATGATGGTGAGAATTACTATGGTGAGGGCATTCACGACTACAAAACGGAACTTCAGAGTATGGGAGTTGTTGTCTCTTTTAAGTACGGTGCTGAGTTTGTGGCTTCAAGCCTTCGTTTACCTCAAGATCCCAGTAGCATCACTGCTGAAGCTGCATACTCATTGTTGGAATGCATTCGGAATTTGCTGAGAGAGCAGGATGAGCCTTTAATTGCTACTCTTTCACAAAAAGCTGCTCAGAACTGGATAAAGACCCATGCCGGTTATAGGTCTCCAGACAAGTGCCTGCTGTTTGGTTCTGATTGGGGTTCTACCTTATTGCAAGAGGATGGGCCTTTCATCGATGAAACATTTTACGGCCCTATCATAAGTTCTTATTCAAAAGAGCTAAATGCTTTAGGAGTTGTGGTTGAAAAGAGAAAAGGGTGCGCATTGCTTGCCAGTTACCTCGACGCACATACAAATTTTATGGCTATCAAGAGGATCTATTCTTACTTAAATAAGTTGAACTGGGAACACACCAGTGAAGATGCTGCAAAAATATGGATTCCAAATGGTTCTAATGATGATGAATGGGTAAGTTCTGATGACTGTGTTCTTCATGACAAATATGGTCTATTTGGTCAGCAGTTGAACATTTTGGACAAGTACTACGAGGATGAATTGTTGGATTTCTTCTCTAATGCTCTAGAAGTTAATACTTATCCTTCTCTTGATGACTACTGCGAGCTTTGGAAGGAATGGGAGGATTCTGGCCACTTATTATCCCATGATGAATGCATTGCCTTTTGGGCTTTTGTTGCCAAGCATTGGAGTCGAGAGACACAGAAAGTTCTTTCTGAGAACTTACTAAAACTCCCAGTTTTGTCTGGTTCAGATAGAATTTCGTTAATGGACAAATATGACGTACTCATTGCCGATGATCTTCGCCTGAAGGAACAGTTTGCTTCGCAGCCGCTATTTGTCTGGTATCCTCAGCGATGTTTGCAATCCTTGCCCAGAAAGAAGTTGCTTGATATTTATAGCGAAATTGGAGTGCGAAATTTATCTGAATCTGTTCAGAAAAGTGAGCAATCTGCAATTGACGGCGTTGTTCCCGTGCAGGTGAATCCAAAAGAGGTTTTCATTGGAAGAGGCCTGTTTAAATTAATTCTTGGTTTTCTTGCTGATCTCCAAATTGAAGTACAGAAGAGGCACGATGCTCTGAAAGGCTTGCTCGAAATTACTGTTCTTGAGACAGCAACACCAATAACCGTGGACTACAGTTTACCACTTTCTTCGGGGGAAATCGTGAATGTCAGTGCGAGAAAGTTGATGCGTTGGGAGAGAGAGAAGTCGGAGTTTTTTATGCAGAAGATGGATAAATCAGGTGGTCACAAGAATGTCCTCGAACGCGCAACATATTTTTCTGAAGTAATTTCTGAGGGATTTCTGTGGGATGAAGAAGACCATATTCAAAAGCTTGCTGAACTAATCAAATTAGGTTTTATCATGGAATTTGATGAGGCGGCTATTGAGTTCTTGATGAAGACTAAAAATCTGCAGATATTTTTGGAGGATGAAGAATTTCTCTCTTCTGTCTTCTCTTCTTAATAGGTATGTATGCCTTCTGCCTTCTCTTCTTCTTCACTAATAATAATGATGTTCGAATTCCTTCTTGATGTTTTATTTTTATGTATGTGCACTTTGTTGTAACTTATGGAAGATTTTGCCACTAGTGATCTGCGTCTGTTTTGATTTTGGGCATACGAACTACAAAATTGAGATAATTCTATTCCAGATTCATTTAACTAGTTCATCATCAATTCCATTTGCTCATTTTTCATTCCACGGACCACCCAGATCTTTACGAGTGCACAAATTTATGCAGTCAATTCGTTTGAGCAATGGACAAAAACGCATGCATCATATCGAGCATGCTTGGTTATATGGTTAACCTAATGAACTCGATGTAGGAATTTTTTAAAATTCGTATAAAAAGCAAATTTCTATCTCCCTCCTACCCTTTAGGTGCGTGCATTCATCCTTGCCAATTATGAGATTCGACCGATTTATAGATGACAAATATAAACATACAAATTCCTTCAATGCTATTTTTCAACAAAAACACAATATAGAAATAGTTATTGTCATCTAAATTTCAAATAATGGAAACTTAAAAAGTCAATTTCCCAAAAGTGATTTCACATTATTCCAGAAAGTGAACACACATAGAAAAAAGAGGTCCTACCGGGAGTCGAACCCAGGTCGCTGGATTCAAAGTCCAGAGTGCTAACCACTACACCATAGAACCAACGTTTGGGCACTGCTTCCAATTAAAATGTCTAATAAAAGTGTTTATTTGTTCTAGTATTTTATAACTCCCTACATTTTGCAATTTTGAATAATACATTTTCAAAGGTATTACAATGAGAGTAGAATGGTCCACGTATGTTTGGGTCGGATTAAAATTTGATTTTAATTCAAATCAAAGTCAATATTTACTTCATCTTTTATGGGTCCACAACTTTTCAACCACACATTTCAAAAACTTTTATCACAATCTACTAAAAATCTAATTTTAATCCCCACCAAACACCCTCTTAAGAGTTGATCCTAGCATTACATTCACATCAAGTCCATTTTACTAAATATCAAAATAAAAAAGAAAATAAAAACAAAAAAGAGTATAAAGTTTGATTTAACTCAATCCTGATCACAATTTGAATGTTCACCCTCAATTCTCAGCTGCTTGTAAACAACCTCGCTACACGTCGCCCAAGCTCCACCTAGGTGGGGTGGGCCCAAGGGGAGGCGACGGTGAGACAACACAGTCGGATTAGGGATTTCTTCATTTTTTTTTTCTTTTTTTTTTTGTTTCGTAAATTTGTTCTTTTTTTCTTTACTTTTAGGTAATTAAAAATAAAAGATAATAATTGTTCAACAGAAAATTGACTTTTTAACAATCAAATAGAATGAAACTACTTCATTTTGTGATGAGCAGTCTGCAGTAGTGGTGGCAACGAGCCGAGCCCGAACCAGGAAAAAAAAGCTTGTGCTGAGCCCGAGCTTTTTTTGGTCCGAGCCGAGCCCGGCCAAAAAAATGAGGCTCGGCCCGAGCTTTCTGTCCGAGCCTTAGCGGGCCGAGCCGAGCCGGCTCGGGTTTTATTTTATTTTTATGTCAAATCTACATTTTTTACTTAAAAAATTTAAAATTTGTACAGTTTTTACATGTTATAAATTAAATAAAAAAAGCTCGAGTTTGGCTTGAGCTTTTTGTGCCGAGCTTTTTTAGGCNGCTCGTTGTAACCGAGCCCGAGCCGGGCTCGACTCAAGCTTTTTCCGAGCCGAGCCGAGCCCGAGCCGTCCGAGCCGGCGAGCTTTTTTGCCATCCCTATTCTGCAGTCACATAATCATGCATCTAGCAAATTATATGAGTCATCCGTTCCTACACAATATTGAATGAGAAAATGTGTAAGATTTTAAACTTTCTCCTCACTTGAAAGTATCTAATATTGTCGAGTCAGTCATACTGAAGGAAAATTTAGAATTAATGTAAAATTCTAATCAGAAAGCTCCAGACTCAATGTTATAGCTTCTGCTTTTCTTAAATTATCATTGAAGAATACATAAGCTAATTAATTAAGCCGAAAAGTAAGAGGAAAAAAAAGTAGATATTTACTCGAAAAGTAATTAAGTATAAGACCAAAACTATTGTTTTTTGTTTGGTGGGAAGTAATTACTTATCAATCTGGCAAAATATAAGTATTGAATTGTCTGCCTATTCTTGGAAATTATTTCCTGACCAGGAAAGCTACATTTTGGCTTAATAATTACATTATCTAGTTTAAGTGCTAAAAAATTGAGGTGAAACAGACTAATTATGTAATGAAATTGTTTTTTTATTCTCAATTTAACTTTACGACGATTAGAGTTTTTCGTCCGGATTGAATGTGAATGTTGATATGGTATCGCTTCAAGAAAGTCACTTGTTTCTCATCAACATGAATCATTCAAAAAGACGAAGAATATGGTCTCAATTCCCAAGGTTAGTATCTCGCCTCGATTAGCATTTTTTATGAATTTTTTGCAGTTAGTTTGTAGTTTTCCTATTTTTTTCGTTTGGTTTTCTTTACGTAAGTGTTAAAATTGTTGCTGCGTGACCATTTTGTATATGCTGACTTTGAAGATTCTCCTGCTATAGTGGAATTGGGTTGATTCTTATTCTCGCCCAGTTCTTAACACACGGGTCGAAACGAGTTCAAGTACTCGGATGGATATCTGCATCGATATCCACAAGTGTGTATATAGCTCTACTAAGTACAAAATACGCGTGTTGTACAATATGTGGTCGATACATCTTTATACACACGAAACTAATATGCACATTTAGGATACGCCTCTAAACTCGAAAGTAGTTTGCTTTGTCTTTCTTTCGAGGCAAAACTAAGACTTGCATGCAACATATTTCATGAATATGAAGACAAACGGTGTTAGATCATCATCGAGGTCCTCGTATGTCTAATCGTAAAGCTAGATTATGCCATACAACTTAGATCGGTGCCTCGAATTTGGTACAATATGCAATTAACTATATTTTCTTCTCAATAATTTTATGTAAATACCGTTTAATTGTTTGCGAATATATGATTTCATTTATTCCTAACATATTAAATTGAAAGTTATCATCTTCACTAGTATTGTACAGTAAATTTCACCTCATCAAAAAGGAAAATGGTTGATGCATCCTACATTATGAGTCAAGGTTATGCATGTTGAACTCGACTTGACTACTTGTTCTTCTTGACCGCAGTTCTATCCTGTACAAGCCGACTTATGAAAGAGAGAATTGCAAATTCCTCTACTTATCAAGTGTGTGCATAATCCTATGTGAATTAGTTTTCAAGATTTTCTTGTAAATGACACTTCTTTGTAGTTTATAATGTTGTGTTAATTATAATTAAAATTACGTTCTTTGTATATTTGTTTTACTACCATACTTTCTTTTTTCTTATTGTGACACATAATTAATTCATGTTAAAAACAATAATTTAATTAAATGGTTGCTTATTTAACATGAACAAATTAGAATTACTTTTTTTTTTAATGTAAAGTATATATATATATATTATACTATATGCAATATTTTTGTCATTGATTTTACCAACACTTAAAACAGTTAATGACAAAGATTTTCACCCCATTGAATGTCAACAAAGTTGTGCATTTTTATGTACAAATGGTATAATTTTTCTCGAGCCGTAATGGGATGATCATTTTTTTTATGCCTTAGAGCATCTTCAAACGACTCTCTATTTTTAAAGAGAATATTCTATCGTTTGGAGAGCACTTATAAATTTAAAGAGTTAAAGTTTTGAAGTACTCCAACAAGCTTTTTATATTTAACACTTAATTTTACTACTCCCAAAAAATATTTATTATTTTTCTTTATCTTTTATTTTGATTAGCTTTTCTTTAAATTATTTTATTGTTTTCCTACATTGAAAATTGAAACACTTTGAATGCATTAAATTATAGAGAGTGAGTTTGACTCTCCAAATATGGAGAGTTAAACCCACTCTTGAAATTAAAATGTTAATTTAAAGAGTCTCTTGAAGCATGATTTTAAATATTGACTCTTTAAATAGAGAGCATTTCATATTTAAAGAGTCTCTTGAAAATACTCTTATCTACGTAAGACACGCATAATTACGTAGTTTTTTTTTTTTTTTT
>CAIGRF010271685.1:14363-28267 GCA_903798235.1 Fraxinus ornus
AAAAATGTTGAAAGTTTGGTATCCGTTTGACTTTATTTTTTATGAAAATTGTCCATGAAAATGATAATTTTTTCTACCATTGGGTCTAAAATTTATTCCAATTCAAAAAAAAAAAAATTTATCGTACCAAATACCATTCTTTTGACTTTGTTTTGCATGGAAATTGTCTATTAAATGAAAAAAGTTTTTTACCATTGTTGATATAATTTTTTCCAATTGCAAAAAAAAAAAAAAAAAGGATGGGGGAATCAATTCTAGGAAAAAAATTGGCCATGAAACACAAAAAATTTAAAAATTGGAAAATAAATTCCAAGTTCCATGGAAATTAAAGTGTATCAAACAGAGTCAAAATAATTTTTAAGCATTGGGCATTAATAGAGATACATTGAATGCTAGCCTTACAACATTTAAGCACAAAACGTCGGTCCAATTTAGTGATCCTCATAAGAGCGATAATATTTTATACTCTGTTTGGTTTAACTAAAAAATAATAACATAATAAATTTTAATAAAAATTGATAAAATATACAATTGAAAAGTTGATAAAAATTGTGAATCACATAAAATATGTGATTAAATGAATTTTAAAAAATGGAACCAAACACATGCTTAATTTCACAACCCCATGTTATAAAGCATGTTTGTCTAAGTAAAAAGGTTTAAAAGACTATTAATTTTTTTTTTTTGACATTTGGTCAAGCTTAAAAAGTTTATAAATAATTAGTAAATTTCGAAGTAATTATATTTTTCTAATAATTAGAAATTCTTTGTCCAGAGAGCACAAAACCCAGAGAAAAATCATTCATTCTTCATTTGATTATACATCTCTCTCTCTCTATATATGTTGCACACGCCTTGGAATTGATTGTTTTCTCTCTCTAAAATCGAAGGTAAAAGACAGAGGTCTCAAATGCAAATTGCTGCTGAATCAATGAACACTGCACCCTGCTGTTATTCTGCCTCTCCAGATTTTTTCTGCCATTTTTGTCTCCATTAACATTATGTATATGCTTTTATAAATACATACAGAATCATAAATAATGCATTTGCTATTAGTTTTTGAATTTTTGTTTTTCTGTTGTTGCATTAAATGGGGAGTGTTCAGGAAAAATTCGGCTGAGGTCGCTTTTCCCGGAAAACTTTCCTTTATTATAAATTATTTTGTCTAGATATTCCAGGGTTTGAATTCACATTCTTCTTCTATGCAAAACCCTAATGCGTGAATCCTTCTTTTGATTTTCAAAGTCAAAACCATATCCTATGCGTGCCCATTTCTCTCTTTGAGAATCCTGATGTATGCTAATATTTGCATTTTATTTAAATTTTTTATGATATGTAGAGTAATATGTGAATGTATATTGATATGAAACGCTAATGGTTGTTGCAGAGTTCATAGCTGTCAAGTCATTTCAAAACATTTTTATTGCGCTTCCAGTCAAAGATTGATAGAAGAATATCAAGTCGATTTATTATCAATAAAGTTTTCTACAGTTCTTTTCTAGCGGTGATTTGATGATCTAGGGCTATATAAGTAGCTAGTTCTGAGTTAACTCAACTGAACTCGGTCTTCTCGAAGCTTCGTCGTCTTCTATCGGTGATAAATCTGGGGGATTAATTTTAAGGTTTCATTTGCTGGAAGATGAGTCACTCTGAATCGTCAACAAATAAGCAAAGAATCGCTCCGTTCACAGCGTTTTTTGCGGTCATACTGCTTATAGTTATGGGATTTCATACAGGTCANGCGGTCATACTGCTTATAGTTATGGGATTTCATACAGGTCAGTGTTCATTGAATTGTTCACACTGGTGATGTTTGCACTTCGTTCAGATCTGTTCAAATGGCCTCTCTTTCAGCCAGAAAAGACTCCCTGAATATTGATCTCTCTTTAATTCCCCTTTTGTTTTCTTCCTTTATTGGCCGATTTAATCATTATTTTTTTTCGGCATTAAACAATCCATCCACTTTTGTTCTTATCCTTCTAATTTATATTTTTGATCTATTGTTTGTCTTCAGCCCAGCATTTTGATGATGGCTCTATAGAATCAGCTGCAAACACTTCTGCTTCTCATCGCAAGCTTATGAATCATGGTAAATCAGCTTCATTTTAACTTATTCAATCTAATTAGTTTTGGGTTACATTTCATTTTAACCAGAAAATTCAAACAGTCCGCAGAGTGTTCAAATTCCTGCATTTATGATGATTTTGGATTTATGTATGAACAAAGAGACCAAAAGAGTGTGTCTCAGATTGCCAGGGGATATACTGCACATCTGCGCAGTAGCACAATAACATGTATGCTTGCATGCATGTGTGTGTATATATATATATTTATTTATTTATTTATGAAACAGTCACACAGCGACACGCACTGAGACACTGTCACAGGGTTCTGTGCACTATTTCAGCTTTGTGTCTCCTTTTTCTTGTATCAGTTGTCAGGTACGAATCTGTTCATTTTGGTGGCGCACAACCCCCAACGCCCCTCTAGCTTTTTCTCTACGTGTCTTGGTAAAATGCACCCTATGCTCTACAAGCCCCTGAAGAAAAAGAAAAGTAGCTCTAGTGCCTACAATTGTCATGAAGCCTATGTTTTGATTTCTTTCGATTTCGAGGACAATTACATGCACGTGTGCTTTGATTGGGACTTTTCAGTTTACATTTCACAAGTTATCTACTTTAAGTTAGCAATGTTAAAAATGGGGAACAATTGGAAGGGTGGGGTATGTTAACAAACCAAACAATTAATGACAACAATTAGGCCCTCAAAATTAAAGCACTTGACATTAGTTTGATGTGGTATACATTTTCTTGGAAGTATTATGATATTGAATCAATTTTCTTGTTTGTATTTGCTTAACTTTTCAGCAGCAATGGAAATGAAACAAGAAAAAGAAAAGATAAAGGGAAAGGGAAAGACACGAGTAAAGCCCGAACGCATATGGGGCGACAAGTGTTCGAAATCCGATATAGTGTTAAGCCAGGGTGCCACAGAATCACTGCCAAATGGGATTCCAACGTACACTGTGGAGATCATGAATGTATGCACTTCGGGGAGCGACATTTCAGAGATACACTTGAACTGCGGTTGGTTCAGCTCAGCTCGACTGATCAACCCTCATGTCTTTAAGCGGCTCGGCTTTGATGATTGCCTAGTTAATGACGGCAAACCCCTTTCCATTGGCCGTACCCTCTCATTTCAATACGCCAACACCTTCCCTTACCGGCTATCTGTCTGGTCCGTCAGTTGCTGACTGAATCTCCCACTCGACTACTAATTCATGCTGATGATATACTACTAACAGAACGTATGTATAGGACTAATACTTGGAGATAAAGCAACTCAAAAGCAGAGAGAAGTTGAATCTAGGATTCATTTTTGCTATTATCTGCTTTATTTTGCTTTAAATGTGCTGATGGGAGAATTTTTGGGAATCTGTAAATGGGATTATCAATTATATATGGATCTGATTTTCTGTTTGCAATTGATTGCATATGGATTATATTTGAATCGATTAGCACTGCAGCTCTAATCTATTGATCCTAAACATAGTCGAGCGAATATTTGTTTCAACTACGATGCAAAACATCGTGCCTATTAGCTTTCGATTTACATGACATAATCGTATCGTCGTGACATAGGGTGCAATCTAGGAGGGTAAACACTGGTTGTCAAAATTGTAGTTAATAGAATCGTTGGAGGAGTTGCGAATCGAATTGATTGATGATATCGTAAATAGTAAAATTCTACTGAATATTGTGTTGAAATGAACACAAAAATATAAGTAAAAATAAACAATTATAAGTTAATAATTATCTAAAAAATTACAATTCTACGATCGAAAATCAATCAAGATCGTTACGATTCAAAGATCCAGATCACGGCTTTAATGACCATGGTGTAAAATGTTTGATCTGAATGAATTTTTAACACATTTTCAAATCAAACCACTAAACAAACATATGACCAAATCCCAAACCTAAACCAACTGGTTCAAAACCACTATTGCGTCTTGCACTTTATGGGTGCCTTGGATGAATATTATTGTTGAAAAAATATATTTTAAATGTGATTGAAAAATATGCGATTAAAAAGTAAGAAAAAGTCGTCGATGTGATGAAATTATGTAATTAAAAATGAATTTTAAAAAAAAATGAGTATCAAACAGGGGCTAGACCAAAGAAAGTGAGCTTTTACTCTTCAGAATTTTGTTTCCAGAGTTCCCAACTGATTATTAGTGTTGTTTGGCATCTGCAACACAGGTGATTGATAACCAATGTGTTCGAATTGAAGAACAATGAGACCATGATATCATCAAATTAAAAGTTAAAATAAATTTGACTCTTCAAATAACTTTGTTTGCACTTTAATGATTGCATTAAATAAATTACAAATTTCAATGCTATACTTCTTGAATTATTTAGAGTATATATTTAAATTTATTGATCATTGACATCAAGAAATATATATTAATCAAAAATAGGGGAAAAAATATATTTAAAAATAAAATAAAATAAGGGTCTGAGTTTTCAAACGACACGGAATTAATTGCACCATTCATTATCGAACATGCAAGTAAAACCCAGACGAAAGTATTCAAGGACATCTCCAAATACACACGCATATACCTAGAGCCTATAAATATTGATAATTTCGTCCACAGCTTCTAGGAAATGCATAAAAAGCTTCCAAGAGAACAAGCAAATGAAGTGCAGAAAGGAGGGAAATTCTTCATATTAGATACATCTGGTTAAATCTACACAAAACTAGTAAATTATTTGACACATTGCAGTATGTAAGAGGGAAAAATATCGCCATCCCTGAATACTAACCTAACGTTACGTCATCTATGAACACAAGAAGCAATAGAAAGAACCAGGCATCAGTTACCTGTCTCGGAAAAGTGGTGCTCCTCAACTTGATCAGAAGAGATTATGTGCCTTCAGTGCGTTCGCACACTTAAAAACATGTTTTGAAATCACTAATGCCCTAACAGAGGAATGCATCGCGCAGAATCATATCACTATTTCTCAACGCTTTAGTTTTCCATTTAAAGACCTTTTCTCCAATGGTCTCACCTTGTCAAGCAATTCTTGGATGGTATTTGATGCCTCCTGTATAGGAGGACAAAAAACCTTAGGTAATTTAGAAGTCTGATTCTGCACTGAAAATTTGCAAGAATAAAATCATAAATGGGAAGAGAAACAAACCTTCAATTTCTTTCTCAAATTTTCTTCCTCGGTATTTCGACGCTCCCTTTCTTCTGAGAATATATCAATAAAACTATCTTGTTCTTTGACCAGTTCCTGAATTTTTCGATTTGCCTCGTGCAGCTGATCAAATGAAAACAGTATTTCACTTGCCAAGAAACCAGCAAAAAAATCTATCTTTGACTTTTCTATTCCATCTTTCATTTTTCCCGCAGGAGAGTGGGGGTGGGGTAAGTGTAGGTGGGAGGGGTGGAGTTCAAATGTTGAAGTCCGAGAATATAAGACAAGAATTTATAATTCACAATAGACATGCCTTTCTCATCAAGCACCATCAATCTCTATATTAACTCCAAAACAAAAATAATGAAAAGAATTATTTACTAGAGCATATAAATTTCTTAAGCAAGAAAAATCCAATATTACACCATGTCACCCCAACGATAAAAGAAAGCTTTAATAATAAACCTTAGCTTCAAGTGATTTGCATTTATCCTTTTCTTTCTGAAGATCATGCAGCAGGTCACCTAGAATCTCTTCCTCTCGCCGTTGTAGTCTATAAAATCAGAAAAAGTGAATCAGTTGTTGAGGTGATAAATGTCAGCTAAGCATGTGGGGTAAATTCACCATTAAAACAGACTAAGCACCTCTCTCTCAGATCTCGAT
Organism: Fraxinus ornus; assembly: GCA_903798235.1. Taxonomy (NCBI): domain Eukaryota; kingdom Viridiplantae; phylum Streptophyta; class Magnoliopsida; order Lamiales; family Oleaceae; genus Fraxinus; species Fraxinus ornus. The sequence goes on from CAIGRF010271685.1 coordinate 20,237, forward strand.
TTTCTTCTTTCAACTGTTCCATTGTGTCAGAACTGGATTTCGGAAGAGAGAAGTCTTCTCTATTATAACCATCTTCCTGTAAATTGAATGGCATAATGAAAATAAACTCAAAATTCATTTCAAAATTTCACTCAGATCTTAACTACTTTGGCAATCAATCTGAAAATTATAGTTCATGGATGTATGCTACACAGTTAACTAAAGAGAGAACGTATGTGTGTTACAAGGCAATGAGAAGTAGAACGAGGGAAGCCAAGATAACAACAAAACATTACTGGAGATTTACCTGTAAGCCGAGATAAAAAAAATATTACTGGAACTTCCCTGCAACTATTAAACTTTGCTAGTAACTACTTTGCACCTCACTCTACTCTTGTTTTTTCCGGACAAACAAATTACATCTAAAAATACAGAAATTTTCGATATGCAATCATTTTCGTTAAATTTTTTCAGATCTTATATTTTCTGGATAATTTAGCCATTAAAGTACCCTTCATTTTCAATTCAAGGACAACGAACTGCAAAAGTCTCAAAAAAGGTGCTCGTTGCCCAATGACTATCACTTATTCTAGTGATTACAAAGGAACGCAGAATACATATATCAACCGCATGAATACTGCATTGACAGCATCTATACAAACATAATGGATACTCTCAAATACTAGGATAAAATTACTACATATAAAATCGGCTCACTATCAAATAATCCATGTCAAAGGTTTTAACACAAGTTTGTGAAAAACAATCGTTATACCATTCTATACTACTTGTTTCTGATGTACGAAAAACAATGGTTCAAGAAGGACTGGTATCCAAATGGGTTGAGGCAAATTGTTTTTTCCTTGGTACGAGGTAATCTCTCACTCTTAACAGTGGGTTTTTAATGATAAACAATGGATCAAGAAGGATTGGGGGCAAATTGGTACGAGGTTTTCCACTTTCACTTTTACGATGGGTTTTTCTAATTCCAAGATTTTCTAGATCAGCAGCCTCTACTGCACCAAAACGAAGTATGTCACTTCTAGAACTTCATCTTTGCACGTGGTGGTTTCTGCTTATTATTAATTAGTGATTCAAAGAGAGTCGTGGACGCTTTTGTCTTGAAGCACACAAAAATGAGCTGTTACCTAACCTGGTTCGCCATAACTTTGAGGAGAAATATCAAGGTAATCAACAATTTTTTTCAGAAATTGTGCGAGTATCAAAACAACCTCCAGATTCACAGATGCCAACACTTGATCCATTGGGTAATTAGGATAGATCTCATCCAATATATATTATAGTATCACAATCATTACCTTGCACTTATAAAAAAGCGTTCGCCATTTAGAATTTTCTTGCAATACTTGAGTAGAAGGAATACATTAATGAGAAGCTACCTGGGACCTTAAATTTCTGGTTGTTCGGTCAGGCCTTACATCAGGCAAATTATTTCCTGAAGCTTCACTGTATTTCAAGCCAGAGGGATTTGGAGATCCATCTTTTCCAGATAATTTCCTAGAGGATAAGCCATTGACTCGATTCCTGTAAATGTTAGTTTGCACATCATCGTAACTGACATCCTCACCAGAAGATGATGATCTGGAAGAACTTGGTCGCTTTCCAGATGGTTTTTTCTTTATGTCTTCCTTTCCATACATGTGGCCCTTATTATGACCCTTATCCACCGACTTGATAGGTATCTTGCTACTTGAAGAAGTTACATTCTTTTTTGATTGACGAGTTGGGGAATAAGAATCAGGAGAGCTCCCTACACAAGAAAATCACATATCATATTCCAAGGAATGAATCAAAATGTCCTAATCACAGGAGAACTTGTAAGCGGAACTTTTGGATTGTGATTTATCAGCGTGTACGCCTTAGTGAAATTTTTCCCTGTCTTTTTATGGTTTCTCAGTGTGGGATTGTGGAGGGAAGACCACGACTCCGTTTCATACCTCTTTCAAAAGCTTTCTTATTTCTTCGTCGAGAATAGCCAATGTGGTGACAATTTGATGACCTAAAGCAATACAAAAATTATAAGTATTAAATACCCATAAAAGTTAAGGAATTGAGACAATAGGAGGAAATCAAATGTCTGCAGCACTAGAAACAAACCAATATGTCTTTTGCATCTGTATCAATCGCGCCTCCAGTCTAGCAAGAACTGTAGTACGCTCAAACCCTTGCTTATCATGTGCTGGTTCAACAAAATTGGCTTCTAGCACACCTGATAGGAAGAGGTACAACATTATGCAACTAAACATAATGAAATTTATGGAAGTAAACAGGACAGAAGACTACCTATAACTCCACGACCATCACTACCAGGAGCATGCCAAAGTCTCCAAAATGGCTGGAGAAATAGAAAAACTTGATATCAGGCCATAAAATGACTCCAAGAGTTCCACATATACCAACCAGTATGAGTAAAAACTAAATGCTAATTGTGAAAAGCATGACCTAAGTTGATAAATCTCAGAAAATACAAAAGATACATAGCCCCAGTTTGGCCCCCATTTTCTAAAACTCATTTTTCATCAAATTCATTTCAAACATCTATTTCATGGGACCCACAATTTTTTATCAACTTTACAACCACACATTTCATCAACTTTTATCAAAATCTAATTTTTAGCTAAATCAAACGGAGGCATAGTAACACTATGTGAAACTACTAATATTGACAAATGTAATCAGATCAATACGCAAAGGAACAGAAGCCAGTCCTTAATTTAGTCGATATATGGCGAGCATTTAACATTTCATATATAGCAAGGACTACAAGGAAACAGAAGAAAAACCTTAATGAGTCGATTTTTGTGATAAACATTAAAACCTTGAACATCAATATGTGCTTTTGCATCCTTTACAAACCCAATAGTGACAGAAGCAACCATCTAATAACAAAGAAAAAAAACAGTCACCAGATTTGCACGTTAGCTATGAGAAAATAACTCTCAACCAAATATCATTATGACAAATTACATTAGCATCTTTTGGGACCCCATCAGTTCCAGGCTGTGGACGATAAGTAACCTCCTGGGACATCATCATGTCATTCACTATATTATGGTGTTCAACATCTTTCCCGCGGAGAATAATTCGAAAGCTAGGAGGAATTCTGAGGTAGAGAATAGATGCATAGCTCTGCAATTTGAAGATGCAATTTATTTAACACAAAATTGAGAAAAGGCCAAAAAAAAAAGAGAGAAGGGAAAGAGACAGATGTACTAGTATTATGGCCAAAGCCAGAAATTTCTAAGCATCCCTGCCTCTAAAGCTCCAAAAGTCTAACAGTGAAAAGAAACTAACATGATAACAGCAGCCACTCACCCTTAATGAATGCCGATATGTAAGAAAGTGCCTGGAGTTGGGATATAGCTGTGCCATTTTTATGTTCTTCTCATCTCTGTTGACACCTCGGATTTGGATATCCTGCAGGGAAACAAAACCATAACAAATGGAAGGATCATTTCCGAAACGAGTATCAGGTGAAAAATGAGGAATATCCACAAATAGCAAGCAGATAGGTGTACATGTGGATCGGTGTCAAAATCAAGTTCCAATAGACCCTGGTCATCCTCCCATAGATTATACACGATTATCCGTGTGCCGTGATCCTTCATCTGATTAAACTACAAAGAAAAGAGCAAAGTAAGAATTTATGTTACAAACATGCAAACAAGGGCCAACCAAGTGAGGACGATCATAGAAAAAAATAGCGAATAGGTAAACATCAGCAAATGCAACACATACATAGTGATGCCATAAGCAGGGGCCTGACACCGACAGAGGTCAAACATAGATTCTGTCGGAACGTTTTTGAAATGTTTCCATAACCTCACTAGAATAATCAATTTATTCAAATAAGACACAGTATGACTTCCCATCAATCTTGCGGCCTTATATTTATCACTTCAACGTCTAATCTCGATATTCATTTTCTTAGTAACCAATAATTTCCCGTTGATAGAGATTTCACAGGTCACCTTCCCATCCCCCACAAACCAAGAGGTAAAACCAAGTAAACCAGGTTCACCTATTTTGCATGGATGTAAAATATGTACAAGATAGACTCGATGAAGTTGACAAGACAATTCAATCTCAGGAAAGATAAAGCCTAGCTTGAAACTACTCAAAATGGCTGGTCTAATTAAGGTTTTGTTCTATTATCCATATGAGCAAACATTTTAAAATTCAATTACACATACATTTAGCATTTTAGCATATAACATTGGCTATATCATAATCCATCTCAAAATGAATATCCTACGAGGCTGCAAAGTTAGTTCCTTTTTTTGGAACACAGGTACAGGAGTTATTTAACAAATAGTTTTTTTAGTTTTGTTTTTCTTTCTATGCTGACGTTTTGTAGTCAAAAGGAAACTTTAAATCTACAATTTGATCTATCAATGTCTTAAATCCAAAATTTCCTAATGTCAGTACCATGTGTGAAATGTATTGTTATGTAAATGTTTCTCCCTAAAAATATTTACTGGTGTAAGTACTACTCCAAAAACAACTGTCTAACAAGCCATTAAATCTGAAAATAGAACCAAGTAAGGCTACAAATATAAAATATTGCAACAACAACGAGAAGTGATGCAAAACATAACATAATTGTGGCACCCCACGCCACTTTTGAAAATCTCAAGAGTTACATAACTGTTTGCGTTGTGTGAGCATAATCTTAGCTCCAATCTAAACTATGTTTACTGTGAAATACACGTACTGATGTCCCAATCTTCAATCCTCTCCTCTCTATTTGCATATAAAGGATGGACTTAAGCATGTGTAACACATAATAACAAGTTAAAACAGGAACTACATTTCCTTGCTGCATCAAATAGTTTGTAGGCAACTCATCTAGAGAATGTAATATTGAACAGCATTACAGCTGATTTTCCCAGCATCTCAATATTTAATGTTAAATAAAAGAATGATCTAAGAAGCTTCTAGCTTCCCTAAAAATACAAAAGTACTCAGAATTTGTTGTGACAGCATGTTATCTATTTTACTGTTCAAATGATACAGGGCTCCGAGCGGTCTACAGTTGAACTACTAAAAAACAATGGGAGCAATACCAATAAAGAAAAATCACCTGCCGAATAAGATCTGCTTCGCTTGAAAATGGAGACCATTGGACTATTGTTTCAACATTTATATTCCAGTCACCCGCAGAAGATCGAACTATCTTATGCCATTCTTGTCCTCTTCTTTCATAATCAAGCTTATGATCATTAAGAAAAATCAACAAGCACAGAAGCATAAATAAGATAGTAATAATTTAAAACTAGCAAGCAAGAGTACAAAAATCACTGAAAATTATAAAGAACTGAAAAAAAAAGTGGAAAATATGTGGAAAGAAAATATTTTACATGAAATTGAATTGCCTAAAAATTATTTTACTGGAAATTGTAATTAATTGTGTTTGATTGGTATAATTTTCCACCTGAAAAATGTTGAAAGTTTAGTGTCCATTTAGCTTTGTTTTTCATGAAAATTGTCCATTAAAGTGATAATTTTTTTTACCATTGGGTCTATAATTTGTTCCAATTGCAAAAAATAAAAATTATCATACCGAATACCATTCGTTTGGCTTTGTTTTGCAAGGAAATTGTCAATAAAAGTGATAAAAAAATTTACCATTTGTGTCTAGAATTTTTTCTAATTACCAAAAAAAAAAAAGAAAAAAAAAAGCTGGAAAATCGATTACCACAAAAAACAAAAGAAAACGTTTTCCTTCAAAACCAAGAAAAGATGCGCGTGGGGGGTGGGGAGGGAAAATGAATTCCGGGGAAAATTTTTGCTATCAAATACCACAAAAAGTGGGAAATGGAAAACTTTTTCGGTTTTTCCAACTTCCAAGGAAAACTGTTTGATTCCCATTAATTGGAAAAAATGAGTTTTAAATAGTATTTTTAGGATAATGTGTGGTTAAAAAGTAGAATATTTTATTGTGTGAATGTGTGGTTGAAAATGAGTTTAGCGAAAAATGGTTTTTAAAGAATCTTTATCAAACAGGAGCTAAAACAAGCTGAGCAAACATTATCTGAAAATTAAATATTACATTAATAAAGATGCCTTGGAAATCTACACTTTTAACTAATAGAGCGTGGTATCACATAAACAAAAGTCAAAAAGGACCCTTACAAGACATAACAGGGTTCTATTTTAGAGCACAGACTAACTATTCATAGCTTTGCTCCTCAATGAAAAATTATCTTCTAAAATAAATGGTGCGCTGTGCCTTTCCTAAGTAACTTCCATTGATATTTTAACCTCGTTGATTTAGAGTAAACCTATATGTCCAATGTTATTTCAAAAACATGCACATAACCCTTCGAAAAAGCCTCTAGTTAAGTGCATAACTGAGGGAACCATGAACACTTTAAGCACGTATTTAAAGATAACACTAGAGCTCTGCTATGAATGTAGAACAGAAATAAAACCTACCAATGTGTAATTCACATACTTTCTTTGGTTTCTGCTGCTCTTAAATCTGTGAGAATATTTTTACTATAATGCATTTATTCTAAACCAGTCCACGGCAATCGGTTTTCATTCCAAGAATTCTGAAAACCTTCAATAAAATAATTTTGCAACTCTTGGACATACATTATAACTATCGAATAACCAAGTCCTCTGTCCAGATTTTTTTTTTTTTTGTGTTCTACCTTTTTATAACTATTGTTTAAGGTATGCACTATGAAACAATATTCATAGTTGTATACAATCAAACTTCTCAATAAACCATAGAAATCAGCCATTTAATAAGCAATTCAAGGCAAAAATGAAAAGTAGATATTTCAAGATAGAAACAATCACTCTTACAAATTATTGTGGTTAACTACTCACCATGGGAACCAAAATATCTTCTTTTCCTGTGCTTCTCAAAAATGTGTATGACAATAATCCAATGCTTTGCGTGGGCCTAAAATCAAATTTAAGGAATTGCTACAACTTTAGCCAAATTGCAATAAACAGTTCGTTGAAGATGAAATATATCGCTAGGGTCATTCATCATCTCTATATTTGGATCTTTAAGTAATCTTCTTTACTATTAAACTACCCCCAAACATTCATGATTCAACTGCATGTCACATCAAATAATATTGGACAAAATTTTCAAATAAGAGTAAAGAATATGAACCTTTTCCCTCCTCCCCCAAAACATCGTGTGAAGACAATGACATCAGCTCCAAGCCTCATGGTACTTGTTTTAAAGCCATTTCCATCTGGTACAAAGAGCACCAGATAAATCAATAGGCAAACTAAAAGGTACAATAGAAGGCAGCTATTATTACCATAAACACATTAGCAAGACCAACTCGCTCTTCTACTGGTTGATTGAAAGAACTGGAGTTACTTACATTGTCCAATAGTATCTACCATATTACTTTTCACGGAGTACCCTAAAGACATGCATTGCCGCATTTTATCCGGATCCATCCCACCACCATTATCTATGAAAAAGTTAAAGGAAACAGTTCGTGACCAAAGCAAGTTTATCAACAAAAATCCCTCAGAAAAAATAAAACAAACAAACAAACAAACAAAGAAGAAGAAGAAGAAGAAGAAGATAAAAGTATGATTAGAGATAAGAAATCGAAAGAGAGCACCTAAGCTAATAAGTAATATGAAATAAGGGGTCACTAGTCATACATTAAACACCAATTTTCTATAGCATGCAGTAATACATAGGAATAAAGCATGTACACTATTAATGTTATGTTTTATGGGACAACAGCACACACAACATATCTGCTGATCCCAAGCCAACACAGGCCATAGTCAATGAGCTTAGGCCTAATATTCAAACACCACCAGGGCAAACAGCAGTTAGCCACAGTACATTTGTAGCCTACGCCGAGTTGGCAGGGACCAGACCATGCTGCCGGGGCTGTGGGCAGATGCAACGCACGTCACCCCCAGAAGGACACAGCGCACACATGGCAGTTCATGATAATACACACCGTTCTCATCTTAAGAAATGGATGAATGGTTAGTAGCGATGCCTTCCCTGCTTCTATTTGAACCTCATTTACT
>CAIGRF010271773.1:0-11438 GCA_903798235.1 Fraxinus ornus
AATAATAATTGTATTAAAAATTATTCAATCTTGCACCATTTATCCAAAATGGTGCAAAGTATGATGTTCCATTGGAGCACATTTGCACCAAATTTGGTGCATTTTGGTGCAATGGTGTCTCCATTGAAGATGGCCTAAGTGTAATTACCTTATTGCCTTAAATGAAGGTCTCGTGACTTTCAAATAAATAACAATCAATTTTTCAAAGAAAAGTAGGTGCCACAGTTAACCCTCACCTCAGCCTATCACTTACTTCCCCATCCTATGTGGGGACTATGAGAGCTATATTTTTCCCATATTTGCTAGACAAATAAACAATGAGCCCTCAATTGAATTTTTGCCTTTTAGGATAGCAAAACTCTCATTTCAGTGCACAATGGTACTCGTCGTATGAAAATCGTAAATTTTTCAGTCAAATAGTCACATGTTTTGGACATTGATAATCTATTTAAGGCTTATTTTAGTCAACTACCTCCATTTTTTTCAATTTGAAAAGGAGACAAAAAAAGACTCGAAGGGCTAAAGCATCGGTGTCTACTACATTTATGAAACTTCAATTAGAATTATTCTGATTAATCTCGAACCAAAGGTACAATCTTTGAATCTCTTTTGATGATTCTTGACTAAAATGGTGTGGATCGAATAACTCAACACGTTGAAAACATATGACTGTCTTTCATCTAACGAGGACCATTGTGTGCCGAAAATGAGAGTTTGAGGGACCTAAAGGTAGAAAAAAATTGATTGAGGACTGGATCTGCAAATTTTCCTAGTTTTGAAGAGTGGGGTTGCTGTGGGGGCGGAGGGATGAGGGATAAGCCCACAATTTTAATCAATCCGGTCCATTCTGTCTTCAATCATGCATTATTGCCCTTTTTCAGCAGTGAAAGGGATTGGAGTTAAATTTGAGTTTGCATGCCTAAAATAATTTAAAGTGAGGAAAAAAGTAAATTATTTTTATTCTATAGCACATTTTATTTGAAGATCTTGATCAAGAAATTATTTTTAAAATTTCTTTCATGATTCAAATCTATCCATTTCAAGAAGAGAAATACTACAAAAGTTTATGACCAAGAAATCCCTTTTGAATTCCTCTATTCCCTTTCTTCAATTCATGAAATCCAATCTAGGTCGATTTTCAAAATTCATAATATTAATCGTAAAAAATTGCAAAACTCAATATTTCAAAGAGGATGTTCGACATAAAAGAATAAAATCGCAGTTATCGTCTTCATAAATCCAAAATCAGGTCAAAACTCTTCGTGATAAAATTGTCAAAGATATTTATTCAAATATTCCTAATGTCTTGTTGTAAAGGAAGAAACATGTTATCTCCTTACCTTATATTTCAAATAAAGAAAGAGCTTATCATTTTTTGTAATCAAGAAATCAATGACCTTCTTGCCAAAGGGTAAATTAGAAGTCCTCGAACAAAGTGCTTCAATGGATTCGTTATCCAATTTCTGAGAAGAAAGATTTCTAAGATGTGCCAATTTTGCAAACCTTGTCCAAATATTCGACAAGTTTGCGAACCTCTTTATTAAAATGGAAAAAACTCGAGTTCCACTCAAACTAGTGATGTTGTAGAGGTCAAGGGTTTAGTTCAAAATCTTCCGTCTCTACATTCTGAATCCTCAAATGTTTTTGATCGTTGAATCAGATGCATCCTCAAACAAAGTCAATAATAAGGAAAAATTAATCAAGTATCTAGATTTTTGCTCAACGGAACTACTCCACTATCAAAATGAAAATATCATCTATAATTCTATGTATAACAAAATTTCAAAATGATTTGATCAACGAGACCTTTTTGATACGTACGTTAATAAAATTTGACCTCTTCAAATATGAAAATCGCACAAAAAATATTTGGCACAAGTTGCAATCCTAGCAATCGTTTTCATATGGTCCATTTGAACACTAATAGTATTCCATGCGGACATCGATGTATCAACTACCACATGCTAATATAAAGGTTCGTCCTTTATTCTTAAAGCATGTAAAAAAAATTCAAGATTGAATTGGATTGGTACAACACAAATTTAAGCTTCGTCCGTTACACCTAAAAATTGAACGAACAAAGACTTGTCTAGTGTCGTAACTAAGCTACTGTTTGATTTTTATCGTTTCTGCCTTTCTTTGTAGTTTGGGATTTATTGGGCCTAGATTTCAAGGCCCACAATTTTCAGGCCACTTCAACTAAAAGCTCTTGGATTATTGACATAAATAGCACTAAAAGTTGAACATATATCTCGATATTGCACTTAGTTGACATGTACAAACTCAGCTTCAGACTCATCAATGCAACCATTTGTTGCAAATTTAGAACCAAAGGTTTGCCCTTCCTAAGTTCCAAGTAGATCAGACAAAAAAGGCGCATACAACTATCAAGTAGATTCAATTTAGAACAAAAGATAAATATATTATATGCGTACGATGCAGTTTTGATAGAGCCGTTTAATCGATGGATTGTCTAGACAAAGCAGGTCATTTACTAAAGAACCAAATGTGATTAAAGAGCATACTAACAAAACTCGATATTCGAGATGGATGTGGTACACATTATCAAATTTCTATATAATGAAATGATGGAGATGGAGTATTTGAGCTAAGCAAAATTCTAAACTATGCCCCTGTTTTGACCACATTAAAATTTTCATTTTCATTCTTTTACTCATTTTCAAACACACATTTTTCAATAAAATATCATTTTCCAACACATCAATAACTTTTCCTTATTTTTCAACCACACATTCTCCATCAATTTACTATTCCATAATACATTTTTCCAAAATAATGTGGCTCAAAACACACCCTACGGAACCAATTAGTTTCTCACTGAGAACAATTCGTCATCAATGAAAGCAACCTCAAATAATGTGAGCATAATATTCTTAAACATCAACATATACGCCTCCACAATTAGAGCATTCAATAAAACCGTAGCCTTCGAGGAATTTGAGCATCAAGCACAAGAGAATAGAATGTCCATCCATGAGTACCATAAAAGAAAGCTCAAAAGCAGAAAAATAAAAAATACGAAACAAATAATTCCGGTGCAATTACAGAAACAAAATGAACCTCGAATAAAATAGAACATTAAAAGGTTTCTTTGTTCTAGTACATTGTTTTCTGCAAGTAACAGCAGTGCAATGTCACTTTCAAAGGTATTGGACAGCCATAAAAAAGTTCGTCCAAACTCTAAACAAAAGAAAGCAATATATGGCTTACATGCAAAACGAGGCTAGCAAAAGGGACGATTCTCTTCTTTATTTTAAGCACTGTGCATAACTTCCATCACACATGTAGATGACCTAAATTTTCAGCTGTGTACATCCAAGGACAGTTCCCCTGCACCGTGTCATAGGAGCTGCCTGATGCCAAACCGGTCTCTCATTTCCAAGCGACAGAACATCAACATCAGTCGTCACCTTGATGTCCCAATTCATCCTGTCAGGCCCTACGACTCCTCCAATTATATAAATTTCATCTCCCAAACCTATCATCCCGAAACCAATCTTTCGACGAAACTCAGATGCCGAAACTACCAACTTGCTGAATTCTCTCTCCTGCTTGTAAATTTGGCCATGACTCATTACATACAGCTTCCCCTTAACGACTGCCATTGGACCCTGAAGCCAACCATAGTCATGAACTGTCCAACCCTGCTTAATACTATCCAAAACTTGTACAGTTGACAATCCCTTGTGCAAGACATGAACCTTACCCCCAATAACCACTCCTGTACATGCAGAATTGTGAGTGCGGTGGAGATCGGGTATTGAAACCCAGACATCATTGTCAGGATCGTAGACTTCGGCTTTAGAGATTGACTTCCTGGAGTTAGTAAAACCACCTGCCACGATTATCTTCCCATCCATCACACAGCATGCGAACATTGCACGAGGCACAATCATGGATGCACGTATGGCCCACTGCCGAGATACTGGGTCGTACGACCATACTGCATCAGTAGCAAAACTTCCATCCTGGTCACCAGTCAAAGGATCCACAGCATCACTTCCACCACCCAGCACAAAAAGCTTTCCGCCAACAGAGACAACACCAAAGTGGGCAAGGTGCCTTATGTTTGAAGGAAGAACTGGGAGCGTAATCCAAAGGTCACATGCAGGATCATAAAGTTGCCATAGATTGTCAGGGTCATATGTGCAAAGACATATAAATTCCTCAGTTGAGTTCACCTCTTGACGGGCTTTAAAGAGTTCAGTGCTCCGAAAGGCAGCTCGCCAGGAACGTGAAACAAGTTCTAACTTCGGATGAAGATGGAAGGGAACCCGTGCAAGGCATCTGAGGGCGACAGCATCAGGAAGGCCTTCAATAAGTCCAGACATAACCATGCAATACCTTGAATATAGATTCTTTCTTTCTTAAGTGATTGTGATTTGCTGCTTGGTGAAAACGGCTTCAAAACGTACTATCTAAAACACAACAAAAATAAATAAGTAATAATCAATATATAAGAGATGATCTGTTCATATAAAAGTCTATTGGACTCAAGCATTTCGACAGCCTCATTAGAGGGGGGAAAAAGGATTTCTAATGGTGAGATGTGTCAGCATTCTGAGAGCATCATCTTAAGGTGAAAAATCCAAATTATGATCAGATTTTGACTCAGAACAAATTGGAACATGAAAGGTTTTAGCATGCCATGTCACATGGAAATAAAGAATTAGTGATTTCGCTAAACACAACCACTCTAGCGATTCCACTGAAAGAGGTAATCAAGATGTAAAACCATCATGATATGTGATTTATGGCCACCATAGATACCTATACTACTTAATTCTCTATCATAAGGAGATAACATGCCTAAAATTTCGCAACTCACAATCAAGAATGATAAGTAAATGCACTCAATATCCATAGTAGTTAAACGTGCAGAGCCTATCAAGGCATGCCTCCCAACCCTTTGCTTCATAAAGGCACTTGTTATATTCGAAGTGAAAGATCTTGGCATGTGCATAATATATTCTGCAGAATTCAGAAATTGCAGAAATTCCCAATAAATTTGAGCAAACATAAGCAGTTTCAGATCAAGGTATTGTATTATTTAACAAGCCATTCAATTTGAAGTGCAAAAATCACCAAATAACAAACTAAAGTAAAATGAACGATTTAGATGGAAAGGAATCAAAAGCTCGAATATCTAACGAAGTATTATGCTTACACTCTTTGCACCTTGAGCTTGTTGGGCACTTCCAAAGCAATTACAACTCTATAATGCACTAAGGACACACCTCACCTCACTGCACTTTGCTTACAGGTATACATCTCATTGGGCTTTTAAATACAATGTCATTACATGCTTGTGCATTCGTTCACAGAACTAGGGAAGACAAAAAATGTGCTGCAAATGAATAAAGTGTCACAAACCCTATCAACGAGTCAAGAACAACACACTTCAGTTATTTCAAACCCACTGCCTTAGTAAGCATAACTAAGAAACAAGGCAATAGGACATAAATGGCCATTCAGCAAATTTATGAATAAGGTCATTAGTGTTATATGTTAACAATGCAGAAACTCCAGAGTAAAAGTTCATGCAAATGCAGTTCAACAATACCAGAAGATTCTATATAAGCATAATATCTCATCCTTTTCATAATTTTTACATTTTATTGAATGACCAACTTGTCCTTCATATACAACATTTAACAAGCACAGACATATATAAAGTTTGTTTGTAAATTTTAAACAAATTAAATTGTAATTGTAATACTTCGTTTGGTTTTCATTTCAAGTCTAGAAATGTGAGATACAAATTAGAAATCATTTTAAATCCAATACCAAAATAACAAATATGATACAAAGGATTATCTTCTGATTTAAAGGATCCGACACGGATCCCATACCCTAATCCCAATCATATTGACACAACATGGGTTACTTTTCTCCAAAATGGAAAGTCCGTGCAACATAGACTAGAACTCCATTCTACAAATATCTACTTGTGTTTGAAACAAGAAAAAAACATGTTAATATTTGCTACTCAGCAAAGATGAAGGGGATCATTCACTCCATAGATTGATAATCCAACAACAGCGACTATTAATCTAAACAGATAACAAAACATCATTGTATAAAAAATAAACGAAATAATTTGAAATGATCGATTTCAGCATACCACATAATAACAAAATAATGCACGCAAGTGCACAACATTCATGTTCAATCCTTGCCCAGCATCAATTCCTTCAGTTTAACTTATATATTATATTACTACGCCCAAACTAAAACTCTATTTATATCCGTTTGATTTTCTAGAATCAAAATATGAATTTTTCAATATGATCATAACTGACAATACAAGCACTTCCATCCACATTAAGTGGATAATTCTAGAGGCGCTAGGAGTTGATGCAAATAACTAGTTTCCGATTCAACAATTATCAGTCAAATAACTCAAAATTAGAGTGGAACTCAAACGTATTTAAATTATATCAATATAATCAAACACAAAAGGGGGCAGCATGTCAGAACACTTCGCCGATACTATAAAAATCCATCACTAGATGCAAATCCCCACATCCTAACATCTTTAATCAAATCGGGAAACCCCAGAAAAACAAATCCGAACCCTAACATCCATCTAGTGAAAAATCCACTCTTGCCAAAATGGCAAAAATAAAATATAAAATTACAGATGCGCCAAGTTCACGATTCCAGGCATGGTTTCACCTCGAAACTCAACGATACAGCTACAAGACTCAGAAGATTTAAAGATTGGATATAAATTCAAAGGAAAAATCAAATTCAACTTTGATTCAAAAATCAGAATTACCTGTAAAACAAAGGACCCGATGAGGTGAACAAAAATTCAACTGGGTTTCAAACATTCTCCAAAAAGATGAAAAATTCAGGAAAAAAATAAAACGCCCATGTCCCAGAGCCTTTGCTTTTCCGTTTGGATTCAAGAACTAGCAAATACTCTTCGAGTATTACACACACATTTCGCATACACTCACAGATAAACACATCTATATATTATTGGAATATTGCTCGGTAAGATTGATTCTGTGTGAAAATTGAACAAGAAATTAACCCCAACAATCGGAATAGAATAGAACTGGTATGAATGAGGATATTCCAAGCTCTGCTTGTATTGTTTGGACAACTCGAATATCACGTGATTTGCACGTGCTTCTGAATTTGGGCTTGATTTGAGATTTTGGAATGGATTTTTTTCTGTCATTTGGAATTTTGGTGGGTCTTTTGCACGCTGGATCCAGCCACTACCGAATTATTACTACTATAAAATACAAATTAATGATGAACGTGTGTAATTAAATATTTTTTTTTTCTAATCTAAAGATAAAATAAAATAGATGGTTGATTGCTTGTTGGAAACTCTATTGTAAACTAATCAAAATCAGCCAAACTATAGATTGTTCTAGTTTCTTTGCATTTGATTGGTGTGTGACTAGTCTATGTAAATTGTCCTAAATTTCCTTCAAGTAACTTAACGTGTTTATGATGGAGACGTTAAGAACACGAATTAGGTGGGAATTACTTATAGCCGAATACAATTTATATTTTTGGATGGGTGAGCTGGCATATCGATTCATAAAAGGTCTCTGCTCTGCACAGACTATGCAGAATTGAACAATAAGACTCCAATGTTTTTAAATCTTTTGTTATTTTTTCATAAAAAAACACGGAAGATCATTTTAAGAGTTGTGGTTTTTGTCTTTTGGAAGTTAATTGTCAGCTCATATTGAAAACAAGTTTGAACATCCAGGCCTAATAACCTTTATCTAGAGGTAAGGCGACCTACGACATGGCCATGCAAAGGTGGGCGAGGCAAAAACTACCCCCAAGCCTGGGCGACCAACCCATTTTTACTCATCTAGTTTAGGATGAAGTTCAATTTTAGGTTTTAGCGTCATAATACTAATGGAGAATAATTTTGTCTATTTAGAAGAGTGATGTTGTACCTGTTTAATATGTTTGAAACATGGATGACTAAACTAAAAATTAACACGCCTCATTATAGTTGCATTCGATTTTACGATAGATTAAAGTTTACTGAGCGAATTGTTGGGAGCTGAGAAAGAAAGAGAACGCACAACCCCACATCGATATTCCATATTGGAGTTGAGAAATAAGCGACGGAGTCAAGAAATGGAAGAGGGTGAAAATTACTTGAATTTTGTTCAGAATCAAGATGCTTTTATGCGTTCAACTTCTGCGCAGTCGTCTTTTACAAAGTACCATTTTGTATACACCAGGAGATTTATCTTGGTTTCCGGACCGGGTGTGATAACACTGGCGAAATAATTCATTGTAGTTGTTAATGACAAAATAAGTAATGCATAAACAAAGAAGTAAAATCAATTTCCTTCAATACAAAGTACAAACTCTAAAAAACAATAGAGAACAAGTGAATACAAAAAAACACTTAATAAGTAGGTTACAAGCATTCAAAACATAAAATCAGGCAGCGAAGAAACAAATTAACTCTGTATGCTAACAATGTAACAATCATAAAAACTCCATAGGAAGCCTAAAAGTTCCGGCCAGTTGCAGCCCACACAGCAACGAATAAAGCCATGGCCACGAGATGAATTGGCGATTTTATGATATTTCCATCGGAAGTGCTTCCAGTGGTATTTGGTACTGTCTTTGATCCTGTTCCTATATGATGGATTCATCAAAGATATTAGCATCATTCTTAGTTTTGTCATCGATTTTTTGAATAAATCTAGTCTTTAACACGGCCTTTTTTTTGGGAATATGTTATGGAATACATTTATTTTATTTACTTCAGTTTTGTCTAAAAAATTCTTTATATATACTTAAATTCATAATTTAGATGTTTCAATGATAATTCAGAAACAATTTGTGTTTTCAAAGAGGGATTTTGGGCTGGTTACCTTCAAAATTCAGTGTTAATGTAATTGGGATTGAAATTTTAATTTAGATCTCATGCATACCTTGAGGAACAGAGGGAATGGTGGTGGTAGTAGGACTCTTAGCCGGTTCATCAGAACCATCTGCGGGGGAGCTGATTGGCGAAGGTGAAGGGGAAATGGCCGGTCCATTAGCGACGGCTGTAATATAGTAAAACATTTTATAAGCTCGTTATCGAGTTCCAAAAAATTGCTAAAGAATAAAAAGTTAAAAATATTTATACCGTTACACTGGCTGATTGGAGGAGTTCGAACGCTACATGCCCCGGGAAGTGCCAGAGCAAGAGTTTGGTTTATATTTAAACCAAAAGACGAACCAGAACCATTTAGTAAAGTACAAAGACACCGGGGCTGTGACTGAACAACGTTACCAAGAGAAGAGCAACAGGATGATGATGGAGTGGACGAGTTTCCACTAACGTAACTTAGACACGAGGAGAGGGTCATGAGTGGGCTAGTGCAGCTCGAGCTCGACTGCGCCATGGCTCCACCTAAAAGTATAAATGGAAGGACTAGGATCAGACAAATCTCGACTCCTTTAACAGCCATAAGTGATGTTTAAGGTATTGCCTGGATGTCGAGTAAAAGACACAATTACTATCAAAACAAGAAAATTTTGTATGCCACAATTGGGAAGTGGAAGATTATAGCGAATTTATACGATAATTTGAACAGAAGAGACAACATATTTGGTATTTTGGTTGGCCAACTTTCATGAAATTAAGAAATCTTATAACTAAACTATGGTTCATAATTAAACATATTTCTTAAGTCCTTTGGTATACTTAGCATATTCAACTGATTAGATTTGTTCAATTAGTTTTGCATCAGTACATGTTTAGTTATGCATCAGTAGGATATACTTGGTAAGTAGGTACTCCAACTCATCAACTGTCTATCGGACATCGACATCTTCTTGCTCCAAAACTAACATTTTGTATTGTAATACAAATGTGAAGAAAAGTCCATTTTCTTGCCAAAAGTGCTGAACCAATACTGAAAACTTCGAGCTGCAAGTTGATTTAGCGATCATGTTCAGAGTGAATCACTATGGACGTGTGTGTTTGCTTTGCTTGTTTCTAATTACATTTTGCGTATTATTTCAGCTAAAAAATATTGTAAACTTGTGTCCTCGACTATGGTTTTTTTATACAGAGATATATTAGGCATTCCTTACATTTATCAGGTCACACTAGAAATCCTTTAATGGAAGTTACTTAGCTACCTTTATCTATCAATTTATCTATCTATTTTTAGTTAGTTATTGCTACCTACAGCACAGCTCATTTCACCTACTTTTGTGGAAACATTTTAATAGGAAAAGCTAATAATTGTCTTGACAGGAACAGGTAATTTTTAATGTTAATTAAAGTTAGCAAGTTTTCTCTTTCTACTTTTAGTACTAATGTGGAAAGTTGCCAAATGATCACATTCTCGGCGTATGTATATTGACTCGAAGCTTTTCGAGCGTTCCATCTTACAAGGTCAACATTTGTTAATAGTATTGGTCTCTATTTGGGTATTCAAACGATGTGAAATTTATCCCTCAAAGGGTAGGTTAGGTATAATTCTTAGGGAAACTAGCAACAATGATCCCTAACTTTTTTCAATTTTTACAGATTTCACCCTAATCTTCATTTTGTGTCAGCAAAGGTCCCTAACCTTTCATAAATATGCAGCTGGAGTCCAAATGGATGATTTGGCCGTTAGTTGATCAAGACAGTAAAAAACTGATTAATTTTGACCAAATTAAAAATGGCAAAATGGTACTTTACATTTTCTTCATATTAAATAAGTTAAAAAATCAAATTAAAAAACCAAAAAAATAAAAATAAATACATAAACCTATGCAACCCTCTAAATTAAAACATGACAACATATTTTCTTCTCCAACGAGGCCCTACCAGAAATCGCCGCTACCACCACCTTCGACCCCCACCACCGCCACCACAACTCCCACTCACTACCTCCCACTACCAGTGTCGGCACCCTCCATAGCCACTTTCTAGCCCATGGGCACCATCGTCAATATGAAACCAGAAATCAAATTCATCTCTATCAAACCCAAAAATCACCTTACCCAAAGCAAAACCAGAAATCAAATCACTCAACCACCAACACGCCGTCACATTGAAATCAAAAACATTGCTGCATCATTGGCTACTTGGCTATTGGTAATTGAATCCCCCCTAGAGGTGTCAATCCGAGTGGTCCGGGCCGGGTCGGCCTGCCAACATATGAGCCCGGTAACGGCCCGCGTGAACAAAAGCACGCCCACTATGGGTTCCGGGTCGGCCCACAATTTTGGACTAGAACCCAGGCCAACCCGCTGACCCATGCCGGTCACGGGTCGCGGTTTGTTCCGTTTTGGCCCGTATGATTGTATAAATAAAATTATAAAAATATAGAATTTTTCATATTTATAGCAAATTTTTTTTTTTTTTTTGTTAAATGTAAACTAAGAATTGAACAAAATGATACATTCATATTTATACCAAGAAATGTTTA
>CAIGRF010271773.1:38851-49741 GCA_903798235.1 Fraxinus ornus
CACCGTTCACACCCTCTCAGTCTCACATGAGGTGCGGGACCCACCTCAATAAAAAAGTAAAAAAAAAAAACTACCCAGAACCTCCACCTGTGCAGTAAGGGTTCACCGTTCACACCCTCTCAGTCTCACATGAGGTGCGGGACCCACCTCAATAAAAAAGAAAAAAAAAATTACCCCGTACACGAAGCATGATATGTCCTATAAAAACTTTTAGTGTGAAGTGATGTAGAAACTTATATATGAACAAACACATACATCCACATGCACCGTGTCAATAACTTATCATATTTCATGCTTTGAATATTTAAACCATTAATGTAACACTGCACGTGCGATATGAAAGCCAATTACTGAAAAGTGTTACATTTGCACACATTTGAAGTAGAACTTGTTGCATTTAGCAAATCCAAATAATTGAAATATTATATTCATAACTAATCAAGGTGCTATGCATATAATCTCATTCTGAATTTTATTCACCCAAATTTTGTTTGATAAAATGTAGTGAAAAAGAATATAAAATCCAGAATATGCACTAAATTTTTATTTTATAATAGTCATGAAATATCTCAGATGTGCAATTGGCAAATTTGACTACAAGTTTAAAATGTGAATTTTACTATCTTAAACACACACACACTACAAATTGATTTGTTCTATTCAAAGTAAAACTTAATGCATAATATAATTATTATACTAACATAATAAATCATGTGCTATTAGTATCGATTTATAACGTGAAAAGAACAAATAGAATATAAAATGCCGAAAGCTGTCTTCAAATTGTTGGATAAATGGGTATATGAATTATGTTTCGTTAACAAAAAATATGTGCATGCAAATACAGATAAAGTAATGATTTACTAACATCATAGTATGTGCATAATAATAGCAAATTGCGACTTATTTAAATGTAGAAAATAGGAGGAGATTAAATGAAGTGAGATATGAGAATGTAAATTTTTTTATAACGGATTTCACCTTTGCATGGGTGCTAACAAGATCAATGAACGTCCATTTCCCAAGATACAATGCTTCTTCTAAAATTAATGTAACACAATATTAATTTTGCCCAATGAACCAACACTTGACTGTAGCACAGAACTCAAAAATAATTTGAAAATTATTTTGACATAATTTGGAGAAGAAAAGAATTAGAAATCAATTATATGAAATTGATTTTGAGTAGGAAAAATGGAACTAAAGATCTCTATTTATAGATTTTCAAGTGATTTTTTGAATGGTTACATCTTTTAACATAGACCATATATTTTCATATTAAATGATGTAGTATACACTCTATCAAATGGTCATGCCTTTTCATCATGCATATTTCAAATAGTCACACTCATTCTAAACAACATGCATGACTCCTTGTATACACCTTTTACTTTTGAAGAATAACGACTAGTGATCGTACCAATTGGAGACTTTTCCAATTCACACCTATAAATATCCAAAAGATTCCAACACAATCTATATATAAGAAGATTCGTAGATCCCATGTATGAAAGTAGAGGAAACACTCGATTTAACTCTCTAGCTTCATATCCCATGTTTGGATACTGTTTATTGACAATCTAATAATCGATCAAATTTTTATTCACATTCTCGTGAGATTAACAAATACCACCAACTTATCCATCACTCAAATTCTATCTAATTATAATTTAAACCATTTATAAACAATTTTCGAACATGCTAATACAAGCATATGAATCACTATGATCAATGAAATATTAATTTCTTTTTCCTTTTTTATAAGATTGCCGAGTACCGTCTAATTGACACTGTACTAGACATACCATATTTCCTAAAGTGGATAGCCATTGAAACTTACATTTCATACTTTTTCAAGTTCCACACTTCCCAATTGTGTGTACAGATGTGTGTCCCTTCCATTAAGCAAACCCTAGCTATAAGCAAACAGTTGCAATAGACACTGCCAAAATTTGCAGAATTTGCACACTCCACGTAAAAAGAAGAATAAAACAACAGTTATCATCAAAGAAATGCCTTTATCTTTTCAGTAAAATGCTCAACTTTTCAGTATTTGGTCATTGATTGATACAGGACTGGATTCTTAGTATTATTGTATGTTTGTTAACTTTTCCTTTCTTCACTAGCAACTTGAAATGCCTATCCGCCCATGTCCTCGTTCTTCCCTTTCGTAAGGGGAACGTGATAGAATATCGTAATTAGTAAAAAGTATTCTTCAACTTTTTACAGGGTCCTCTGAAGTCCTCGAGTGTATTCAACCAAGTTATATGTTATTCTCATGCTACAAAAGTGTCCTGCAAAAACATGAAGGGAACTGTTATTATTCGTGTTTCGATATTTAAAATGGGTGCAATAGAAAAACGAAAAATATCATTTCTTACCTAATTATTCAGTTTGATCTTAAAACTCCTGTTCTTGATGCCAAATTTACAATGTACATGGTGAAAAGTTGGGGAAGAAGGAAATTAATGGAAGGGCAGTGCTGTTAGCAACTATTTATGAAGTTTATAACCTGATAAGACATGGAAAATAGCAGAAGAATTAGAAAATGGAGGGTTGTTAGGACACAGGAAAAATGATGATGCCAATTACTAACCGTCCATCAAGTATAAAAAATCAACGTCTTTTTCACAGATAAGGCATCGTGTCGTGGCTCATCTGCAAATATAGAACCATTGGTAAACGAGATATGATCAGTAAAGAGATTTTTCCGAGATTTTTGTTAAGAGGAGATAATAAATTGCAAAACTTAATTGTTGAATGTATTCAGAAGGGATCTCAGATTGACAGCAAAATGAAGAAAACATAGCTAATGATAAAGATATCAATCAGTTTGGAACTCTAGGGGGTTAAAAATGGAAATTTTTTGAGACAAATAGAAATTGTAAATCACCTGAATTGTTGGAGGATAATTCTGATTGAACAAAAAACATGTTTATGGCGATGATTATCATGATGTCCTATCGGTATAAAACATGCACCAATCAGTAAGTAAAAACAACAAACATCTAGTATGTGTGTGTGTAAAGAAAGTTCAAGAAACATATGCAATTTTAGTTGTGCTTGTTTAAGAAAACTTACTTGCTTAGCAGTCTCATTTCTCATATTTGTTGATAAAGTCTGACTTTCAAGTACATAAATGTGGATACATTCTTCAGTAGAAATTTAGTTCACCATATCCACGGGAGTAAGGCAGCAACTCTTCAACCTCAATCCTAGAGCTGGAATAACTCGTGCTTTTCTTGAATCGGCTACGATTAATAGACTCAACTTCTGCCGAAAATATAGCATAAACTGGTCTATGATCTGAGAACCTAGACTCTCCTCGGACATACGATAGTTGATGGAGACCTCGACCATGCCATAATATTCGATCACACCTTTATCCATTAAAAAACACAGTATTTTAGTGATGTATCGAAAAGATCCACTTACGACAATAAGTGCATGTTCACAAGATCATAAGTGGCGTGTCTAAGTCTGCTTGTAGATACATGTAATATAGGTAGTGCGGCTTTAATTCCTTTATTTATCTATAGAAGTCACCATACGTAGACATATATGTATTCCTTCAAAAAAAGAAATATTACCATGCAGGTGTTCTACGTTTCTCTTTGGGGTGCATATTCTCCCCAGCATATCTGTCAGAATTATTTGAATACTTGTACGTTGGTGGGAAGTATATTCTTCCTTCATTCCATCCAGCAAATACACGCCCCTGTTTCTGCTCTATACGAAGCTGTTGATAAAATTACCGACGGTGTAAATAGAGCATTCCATGTACTTGTCAAAGTCCGCATAATATGACAATAAAATTGAAGCTCTATAAGGGAATTCCATTTACTTGCCTGGTCATTTTCTAACAAAGCTTTCCAGTTATGCATCTCGACGAGAGCTTTTGCACATCGATATGAGAGGGCTATTCGATAATTCAAGTCCCCAAGCCATATAATTCGACTAGAAAACACAAAGATGATTTAGACTTTGAACCTCATTCTTCTGAATCCCACCATATAAATTTAATGTTTCTATAGAAAGGCACTTCCTCATATTGCAAAAATGTGAAACACATTGACATAGCATAAACGAAAGCCAAAGAAAACATTGAACAGGCATGACAAGTTAAGGGTGAGGAACTTACTCATGCTCAAGGATTGTTTGGGGGGAGTTCTCATCCCCCGTTCCATGCACTTGTGGAAACCTTGTTTTCCTCAAAATTTCCATCACATCGGAATTCCTTCTCAACTCATCACCATCCTTCTCTCCAGAGGTTAGATGACTACAGATGAAGCAGAAGCTCGTCTGGTGCAAAGACATGCTAATTGAAATTGAACCCTGGAAAAGTTAATACAATGAGATTTTCACATTGGCTTAGCTATGGAGGGTGTGTTTTCAATTTACACAGTTTCAAATAAGTTGGAAAATTACCTTATTTCCAAGATAACCCATCAATCCTCTGCCAACACAAGAAACCTTTAGATTTTGAACAGAACCTCTCATATCACTCTTTATCCATACTGTGAGAAAAATCCCAACCATCTGCTTACTTGCAACCAAATAATACCTAGACTGCCCGGATTGTCTGTCCCTTTCCTCCATCACGCCAGAAACATCATATGAAATTGGAGAGTTCTGCGTGATATAAGGTGAATCTTCCAGCACATTTTCATCATCAGATGAACCATCCCATCTGACATTGGGATCATAGTCAGTCGATCTATCTCCAAAGATAACGCTATCGCAAACACTAAATCGACTATCGCAAACAC
This sequence comes from Fraxinus ornus, assembly GCA_903798235.1. Classification (NCBI taxonomy): domain Eukaryota; kingdom Viridiplantae; phylum Streptophyta; class Magnoliopsida; order Lamiales; family Oleaceae; genus Fraxinus; species Fraxinus ornus. The sequence continues at coordinate 43,621 of CAIGRF010271773.1, forward strand.
TAAATTGACGATCTAGTCTAGGCTGTGTAATTGACATGTCCCTATCCATCATTCTCATACTACGGCTCAATGACTGAAATGAACGACATTCGAAGAAAGAGGAAGCTTTTTCTCTATTTGTTCCTTCAAAGTCGGCGTCTAGTTCAACTATTGGATTGGGAACTGGGGAAGCCGTGTGATAGTCACCATTGTTGCCTGGAACACTGTTCAAAGTTTTCCTAATAAGTGCTAACCATTTTCTAGCCGGACCATTGTCTTCTGTTCCCAGGACATTACCGGCATTTAAAGGTACAATTTCTTGAAACCTAAAAGTGATAATATGAAGAGACTTCCATTAATCATCCGTTTACTTTGCAATCAAATAAAAGGGCTAAGATTTGTAACTAATGACAAATTTACAAACCCAAGAACATAAATATCAGCTGGAGGTGAATTATGTAGCCACTCTTCAAGATTCAAATAGCTGGGTGGAGATTTTCCAGCAACGTTCCATGTTGCAACAAAGATCCTGTTCCAATATGAATTAGAAAAATGTGGTAAAAACCTGCTCTTACATTGTGAGAAAAAAGAATTAATGATTTAGCAAGAGGCTAGAAGAACACACTTATAGTTGTGTACATCAGTAATTTGGGAGGCATCGAGGTCAATCTTACTTCGTCGGACACCATCAGAAAACTGTTTACTTGATTTACCTATCAATTTAATAGTGGAAAAGGAACTATCATTAGACAAATTTATAAAATCAGGAAAAAAGATTAGAAAAAAATGATGTGTGGTCCAAAAAAAAAAAACCTGTTATGCTTTTCTTGATAGTGCATGCCTCCCTCTTAGAGAATTTGGTCCTCCATTCTTCATCAACACCTGAAAAAGCAAAAATCTTAAGTTATTAAAGCTGTATAATACACTGTTAACAACAGAACACCCACCTTCTGAAAAACACAAATGATAAAACATAATAGACATCTTACTGATAAAAATGAAAATCTTGAGAATTCAGAGAAAAAAATATAACAAAAACAAAGAGTTCTCGGTGCATCGAAAATGGCAGGACTTGATAAAATCCAGTTTCCAGTGCAAGAGAGGAAAAAATTGATCCAGATTAAGTCAAAAGGGCAACAATAATTGCTTAATCTCTATTTCATTCTAAATCCTAATAATTAATACAGAAGCAATAGATTCAGTTTTTATCATTAAAGAGATTAATGAGATAACATTAATTACTTCCAAAAATGATGTCATCAGCATGAAAGTCCTCGGATTTGCTCTGGATGTTGAACCATTTCTTCACCAGTGTTTTAGGCCAAAAAAGCTTCATCAACAAACACCAAAAAATCAGAAATCTTGAAAGCAGGAAAGTTCATTAATGCACTTGCATATTTTTTTTTTTTTTTACACACCTTACTTCTCTTGGAGCTCTCATTTCTCATTGTTTCACTAATTCATATATGAACAACAACCAAAAAAAATTCTTGATCTCTCTCAGTAATTGGGAAAAAAGGTAGGACAATACCTTTTGGGTATTTCAGGTAATGAAGAGAAGACAACTAAGGGATGGAAGAAAATTAAAGTTTCTTATTATTCTGATTTCTGGGTTTTTACGAACAAGTCAAATCCACAAAAGCCCAGTTGGAAATTTTGTTCTTTGAAAAAGAAATAAGACTAATAGATTCTGAATGCAGAATGTGAATATCAATTTATCAGTAGACAAAATGTAGAAATATGACCTTTTGTTTTAAAGGAAAAAGAAGGTGTTCTCTTCTCAAAACCTCGTTCTGAATACAGGGCAAAGCATCGAATTTTGAAGAGAATAAAGTGCAGGCAGAGGTGTGTGTTTGTGTGTATTTTATCGAGTTATTTTGCCTCAGAGCAAAGGGCCTGAATTAGGGGGTGGAATGGGACTGCCCGGAGTCATTTTCCTTTGATTTCAAGACTGCCCGCGGTCTGCAAAGTTTTTGATCTAAAAACCAAGCAGTGTCCCTATCATTTCAATTGGATTTGGTCTTTAGGAAGAAATCAGAAAAAAGCAATTGAAAAATGGTTCAAGAAATGTTATTTATGGATTGGAGAGTTTGGTTTTGTTATTGCTTTCTCTTACCTTGTTTTTCAAGGGAGAGAGAAGAAAATTTTGGTCATTAATTAGCTCACAATTTTGTGTATATTTATATAAGCATTTTTTCTATGTAAAAATCATTGTTTTCCAGTCTGGATTACTGAGATTTTTTTTTTTTTTCAGAAAATCTATTTATTTGCTTTATTGGGTTTGGGTAAATGGAATTTGTGCATGGAATGTTCGTGTCTTCGACGTAGATTTTGGGCTTAGGGGAATTTTACTAGGATGGCACTTCACATTGGTACATCTAATCATTGTTAGACTTGTTAAGTAGTACAGTAAATATGATTTTAATTTTTTTTTCTTAATATTAAGTATTAACTACTTTTGATCAATCTACGACATTGTCGTCAAACTTGTCATTTATGTATCTGTGTACAAGAACAATATGTTTGTTTGTAAAGCAATTTTATGGTTTTTTTGGGGTCAAACTAAACTTTTGTCTTGGGACCCAAAGGCAATAGTACCAAATTAAGGGATTTTTGTTAGGATCATTCCATTACAACATAATATTATGCCAAGGTTAGTGTGTGTGTTTTGCCTTTTTTGTGCTTTGAAGAATCCTTCACTGAAAAAGTATTTAAAATTACATTCATGTAGGAACTTGTTTGGCCATTCAAAGTACCTAGTCCTATTGCCTAGCTTATCCCCCCACCCCACCCCACCCACGCCATCCTAGGTTTTTGCAAAGTTAAATTAATATTTTACCTAGTTATAACAAAGTAATTTTCTTGGATTAAGTTTTTTAGACAATTGACTAATGTTAAATCCACATGCTACATGTGGGAGACTGTGTCTTGTCTCAAACTTGGTCTCTATTTTCATAATTTCAAGGTTCTTTGCAATGAAGTATACTCGAAGGAGGGGTTAATTACTTCAAATAATCTCCTAATTAGGAATTTCCCCAACAAACCCCTATACACAGTAGATTTGGTCCACCAATTATACTAAAGGATGTCAAGACCTGTCTATTGCATGCAGGGGCTGACCCAGCACCCGACGAGCCCCATCGGCAACCCGGATCCACAGAAAACTTTTTTTTTATTACAATAGATAATTTTTTAGTTTTTATAATTGTTATTTCATTTCATTTTCAAACGTCTTCTTCAATTGAGTTGGTTAGAGTTTACAATTCTTATATTAAGTTTTAAATATTAATAAATGACATCGCCCTTACGATTGCTGATTTTCGACGTTGACCGGTCAATGTATGTTCGGGCTGAATTTCAATACTTGGTCTGCCCTTGACTGCACGATTGTTTAATTTCAAAAGTTAACCAACTTATTTTTAGTAATCCTTATTTTCGAACAAATTTAGATAAGTATTTGATGAAACTCACTACAGTTTAATGGAGCGCTTTTAGTTTGTCTCACCCAAATCAAACGGGTAGTCTACGACAGTCACCTAAGTATTGCTATATAAGAATAACGTAGTTGTATTAACTTTTGACAATAAGACAATGATTATTGTAAAAAAGGGTATCTTAATTTAACTTTAGCCAACAATTTTTTTTACTTATTTAGTTACAACTAAACTGATTTATAATTACTTATAAGCTTAGCCAAACATGCACTAGATTTGCTAGTTGGTGGAGTTGTTTGTGGCCTTCCATATTGTTTTCCATGCCATTTAATTTGCATTAAAAGAAATAAAATAATTACAAGATGGATTATTTGGTAGGAATAAATATTGATGCAAAGGATCATGGCAACAAGATTATGATTGGATTGGATTATCTTCCAATCATTAGTACGAATATTAATTAGGTTTAAGGTGAATCCACAATTTTAAACCGAAATATTAGGTAGAATGCTTGCATCTATCTTTAAAGAACGAATAAATTCTATTTTAGCAAAAGAGACGTGACATACATATTTATAACTAAGCGGTTCACCATATATGAATAAATAAGCGAAGATAGTTGTCAAGACGATTTAATAAAATATATCCACGAACATAAAACGAGCGGTTATTTGGCGTAACAAATTAAGATTTGTGAAACTCGTGGAAGCTATCAACTTGGATTATTCCAAATGGAAATCAATTGAAAGCACATATGTTCATAACGTGGGGACAATTATGATTGATTATTTCAACAACCATTTTCAATTATTGAAAGGAAAAGCGCACAATTATAACAATCCTACATTATTATTATTATTATTAATAGTATACCATAAGCAAAGTTGCTACTTGTACACACTTGGTACACAATTCTGTGGGTCCCACACACAATCTTGTACACAATTTTGTGGGTCCCACACACATGTGAGAGGGTTGTGTACAAGATTGTGTACCAAATGTGTAAGTGTAGCATTTTTCATGCCATAAGATAGAAAAAATCTCCATAAAAGGATACAACACAGACCTTATTATAAAAAAATTCCATGTGATACACAAAATCCAAGATTATCAAACTGGAACCTTTAATCACCAAGTTAAAATCTTTCTTTTATTACTAAATAAAGATAGATTGAGCCCCTGTTTGGTACACATTATTTTTTTCATTCTCATTCTTCTACTCATTTTCAACCACATATTCTTCAATAAAATAATATTTTACATCACATCAATAACTTTTCTTTTATTTTCAACCACACATTATCCATCAATCTACTATTCCAAAATACATTCTTCCAAAATAATGTGGATCAAACACCCCCGGAGTCTCAGTTTTTACCATGTGTGGAGACAGTGGAGTCCACAGTTGAAAGATCTAAACCCACCATCGTGCGTTTCCTTCCCCTCTGCCTCACTGGTATATTTCATCAGAAGAACGAAACAAATAGTAAACATCACGTGTATTTGTTGGACTCAAAAAGAAATAATAATAGTAATAAATGTCTAATTTTAAACTGAAGGGTACCTTGGGCTAGCTTATTTAAGATTGACGATGTCAATAAGATTGAATAAAGTTACGGAGATGGCGAAAATTATACTTGGTATATATGACATGGTATTAAACCCGATCCGATCCTAAACAAATTAACCCTTGAATTTCGTTTCCGACGAACAACCAAATTTTTTTGTTTGAATAAACAGGATCATTCCCTCATTAATTTTTTTTTTAATTTGCAGTTTTACAAGTCAATATATATCTCCACCTAGTCCACTACAGCTTTCCCATCGGATCTCTCCATAACGACAAATAACCGAGAGACAATCTATGATTTTTTTCCCTCTGTAAGTGTAGCGTATATCTACCCACAAAAATATATATAGAGAGATAGGAGCGGACGTAGACATTTTAAGTTAGGGGGCACAATCAAACCTTGTACAAATTGAATACTTTGTTCTTGATTTTTGAATGATTCATACTTGATTTGAGACAATGCAAATTTACATTTAAAAAATATTTGTTCATTAATATTTTGCTACTCATTTTCATCAATTTGATTTCGAAGAGTTATTTTATTAATTTTTTGTTCATCACAAGAAAATGCATATTTACGTTTAAAAATCTTATAATGTATTTGATACAAACAATCAATTCAAGTAATCGAAAGGAAAAATATATAACTAATATTCAATACTAATAATCAATCAAATAAACACAATTCGTTAAATATAAGTCAAATTGGATATAATGAGTTCAGACACATTCAATATATATATTTTGATAGGAGAAAATGCAAATTTAGGTTCTAATTATTTGAAAAATTGATTGAAAAGTGAAGATTTGTAGTAAATGGGATAATTTGTAGAGAAATTATATACAAATTTTTAAAAATTAGAAGGGTTAAGATTTTGTTAAAATGCGTGAGGAAAAGAGTAGGAGAAAGTAGGAGAAAAGAGAAAATTTAAATTTATTATGATTTTGCCCATGTTTGACGAAGATTAAAATCAGATTTTTAGTAAATTTTGATAAAAGTTAAAACACTTATGAATTGCATGAAATATGTTGTTAAAACTAATTGTTGACTTTGATTTAAATTAAGATTTTGGATTTCAATCAATACCAAACATGACTTTACAATTTAAAAAATAACCTCAAAAGTTTGGGGGGTCAC
>CAIGRF010271773.1:50076-69787 GCA_903798235.1 Fraxinus ornus
ATGATTCATACTTGACTCGAGACAATGCAAATTTACATTTAAAAAACATTTGTTCATTAATATTTTGCTAATCATTTTCATCCATTTGATTTCGAAGAGTTATTTTATCAATTTTTTGTTCATTACAAGAAAATACATATTTACGTTTAAAAATTTTATAATGTATTTGATACAAACAATCAATTCAAGTAATCGAAAGGAAAAGTATATAACTAATATTCAATACTAATAATCAATCAAATAAAGACAATTCATTAAATATAAATCAAATTGGATATAATGAGTTCAGACATATTCAATATACATATTTTGATAGGAGAAAATGCAAATTTAGGTTCTAATTACTTGAAAAATTGATTGAAAAGTGAAGATTTGTAGTAAATGGGATAATTTGTAGAGAAATTATATACAAATTTTAAAAAATTAGAAGGGTTAAGATTTTGTTAAAATTCGTGAGGAAAGAGTAAGAGAAAGTAGGAGAAAGGAGAAAATTTAAATTTATTATGATTTTACCCATGTTTGATGGAGATTAAAATCAGATTTTTAGTAAATTTTGATAAAAGTTAAAACACTTATGAATTTCATGAAATATGTTGTTAAAATTAATTGTTGACTTTGATTTAAGTTAAGATTTTGGATTTCAATCAATACCAAACATGACTTTACAATTTTAAAAAAAACCTCAAAAGTTTGGGGGGTCACGTGACCCCCCCAGGACACCCCTGGGTCCGCTATTGCAGAGAGAGAGAGAGAGAGAGAGAGAGCGAGCGAGCGAGCGAGCAAAAGGTAGAAATAGTGTGCGATTCTCTCGCCAAGGTTCTGATTCTAGCCCAAAGGAGTATTCATCAGTTTGGTCTCAGTATTAGTCCCAATAACTGAAACAAAGGCATCACCTATTGAATTTGGATATACAATGGCCTACGATGGCATTATGAATTTGTGGTAGATCTCCGAAGTGGTGGAGGTTGACTGGAAGTAGTGGTCGTATGGACTGTGAGTTTTGGTTATTGTATGATTGCAGCAATGGCGATTTAGTTATTGGGAGGTGAAAGGTGGGTAACTTGGTGACGGATGGTACGGTCGAGGGGAAAGGGTGCAATAGCGGTTGGTGGTGGTTTTCAGAGTGGCATAGGTGGTGGTAGATTGGTGACAACGAGTGGGGCTTAGATGGTGATTGTGCTTGATACGATGGCTGCCGAAGTGGTCAGTTGGCAGCGAGTTAATAGGTAATGGGTTGGACTGGGTGGTCAACCTATGTCGAAGGTAGGGTGTGATTTTTGGTATTATGCTGAAAATAGTGTGTAATAGGCTTGGGTTATATGGTGTTAATGGACTTCGGGATAAGTGGGCTGATTTGAGTCAATTTTGTATGGAATCATTTGTGGGCTGATTTGGGTTGAAGCTTATTTGGGCTCGCAATCTTTTTTTTTTTTGTGGGCCGATAAAGTTTAGGCAGAGGTATTAACATTTTTTCTGGATTGGGCTTTGATTTTTTTCCCCTTTCTATGGCAGAATAATGGTTGAGTTTTGGTTGCTTAAGTGATGAGCTAAAGTTTTGAATTCTCATAGGAGGAACATCCTCGGGTAATTTTGGATTTTTAGGAGGATCATTTTTGGGTTTTTTGGTAAAGGCTGTCTTGTGGGATTTCTTCCGACTACAACCAGTACATTGGCTATTAGAGCTTTTGTTGAAACTCGAATTATGTGTTCAATTTAGTTCTCCCGATCAATAGAGCTCACTGTGTGTGGTCAGCACATTTCGTGAATTTCTTTTGGAAATTGGGGTGTGAGCTCTCTGAAGTGGTTTTGGAGTACTCTTGAAGTAGTTTTGGAGTGGTTTTTTTACTGTTTCTACACTATTTACTGTTTTTGGATCTCTTGTTGTTACTATTTTTCATAGATGGTACTGTGATTTAAGTCGTCACTACTGCTAGTTCATGATTGCAAATTGATGTGAATGAGATTGAAAGCCCGTTTGGTAGAGATTAAAATCGGATTAAAATTGAAAAACTAGACGTCATTGTTGACTTTTATTAGACGAGTGAGACCCAATAACGGCTATATTTTCAATTTTAATTAGATTTTAATCGATACCAAATGGGCCCTGAATAAGATTACGAAGACCGTCAAAGATTACAGTTGACGTTTATATTTCAAATATAATTGTACCATATATAAATAGATTGTTTTTATCATATTTAGTTCTCATTTTGGTTCTATTTAATAAGAGAAATAATTACAAAAATTACAAAATGATCAATTTGAATTCAAGTGCCTTTTTAAATCAAGAAATAAACTCAAGCAATTGATGATTTATGAATCTGCACAGAACCACATTTATGGGTTGACAATTAGCTAAAAACTACAGTTCATTGCAAAGAGATACTCCCATCCGTTGATAAAATGCTGACATACCAGTTCTGCAGTTGTCTTGTACAACTCGATTCTATAATTCTTTGATTTACAAACAGGATCCTATCCAACCAACCATCCGAAGCCAAAACACTAAAGTAGAGAAAAGAAAAGAATGGAAAGCAAGTTCACTTGATCTTCCACAGCTCTATATCCAATGTAGGCCATATATTCAGTACTAAATGAGAAATCTGTGGCAAAAGAATAATATGAGGGTCCAATTATCTTTTGCCCACAAAGAGAGGAAATAATTGCATCGACTAATTTTTTCCTTTCTTATGTCTTCTCAAAAATAAAGTGTGGTATCTTGAAAAATTTATTGTAGACAAGGATGCTCACCACATTTCCACATAGAGAATGCATAGAGAGAGCAAAGCTCGTTCAAGTACATATAAATCAACTGCTTTGTCTTCTGGAAGGGTTGATGTAAAGCTTAGACCAATACCTGTGAAAAGATAAAAGCAGAATCAATTACAATATACAATTTAGGGAAAAATTTGCATGGCGGACACACACCTCCCCCAAATAAAAATGATTGAATGGAAAAGAGCAACAATATTGGGTTCTGACAAAGTAGAATGGATGAAATTTATAAAAAATGATCCTCCAGAAAATATAAATGATGCTCATAGAAGTAGAAAACAAGAGCAAACAACATATATGAACAACAGATAGAGAATAACCCACCAGCTGATTGGTAACACTCCGAATTAACATGTTTGATGTTGTCAAATCACCATGAATGAGGCCACCATCATGAAGTTTGCCAATTGCATCACCAATTTGTGTAGCAATATCACTCGTGCGTTCTTCAACAATACCGTGTAATCCAAATTCAAGGAATACGTACGTCGAGGGACCGTCGACATATTCAAATATTAAGGTATACAGCAAAGGATCAACAGCATAAAGCACCGGAGTGGGAACCCCAAGTCGCCTAGCTTTTGTCATGCACCTTGTCTCCTACTCCAACATTTAGATTATGAAGTCAAATGACCAATCGAGTGACTCTACATCCCATCACAGTCGAGAGACGCCACGAGCGACGGTCACAGTCCTCTTTGCATGGTGGTGGTGCGCGGCGTTGTACTGTCGGAACGTCAACAGAGAGTAAGTGAAATAATCGAGGATAGTGGGTAATTTCATGCCAAGCTCATAGAGTAAGTTGGTGACCCATTAAAGTTCTAAAGCGGTGGAAGCAACCGAAAGGTACTCAGCTTTGGTACAAAAGCGACAAGTCTTTTGCTTTTTTGAGCAACGCGGGATGGATTTAGCCCCTGTTTGGATTAACTTAAAATCAGATTTTAAGTAAATTTTAATAAAAAAAAAATTTGATAAAATATGTTGACAAAAGTTTTTATTTTCTGATTGAAAATGAATTTTTAAAAATGGAGACCAATCATGGGCTTAATATATATAGATTGCCCGCTCAATCATCATCTCAATAAGTTGTCATGGTGAAAGGCAGATTTCAACGAAGACGTAGACCACAGCGGATGTTGTGCTTGAGGTAGCGAAGAAGACGCTTATCTTTGTCCAATGAGTGTTGGTGGCAGCATGCATATATTGGCTAATTTGACGACGGAGTAGGCTTGCATCCGGTCTAGTTAAGGCAAGTATTGTATACCTACCATTTTTGTGTGCTCTAGTAAATCTCTAAACTCGGAACACCCACTTGCATGCAACAATACTGTGGGGAGATTGGCTCATGAGGTGCATCAATTGTTGGTGAAGTATCATGAGTATGTTGAGGTCCATAGATTGGAAGGGAGATTGAAATGAATCCCGAGGCACTAATTTGTGGAAAAATAAGCATTGCCTTGCGATAAACACAACTTTAACATGAAAAAGGTCATTACATAACAAAACTTGCAAGTCCTAGGCTCATGAACTCGATACATTGGCTTCACCAAAACCAATTCCCCTACACGACAAACTCTTAAGAGTTTAGGAACATCTAAACTATAGCATGTTTGATAGCAAGGATTGGATAACACTAGACAATATAAAAAAAAAAAAAAAGGATAAATCTTGTTCGGTGCATTGTAGTCTTTTCCAATTATTTGTGTACTGAAACATTCAACTGGTCGACTCCATCAACCATCAAGGAAGGGCAGAAGATCTACTGTGGAGGGTCCTGTAAATTGCTCTGATAGTATTGGGAGTTGTTCTGCAGCAACCTCCTACGAGGGATGCTCCTACTTCACACCATTTGTTTACATAAGACACGAAATCTTGGTCTGAAACCCCAGTGTTTTGCTGCAAAAGAAATAAATGTTCTTGACAATACTGATTTGGTTTAACCGGAAATTAGTATTGATAATGGGAAATTAATATTGATACTAAGAGGATAAGAAAAAAAATCAGCGAGCAGCAAAAAATTGAGTCTTAAGGACAATATATCGTCTCTTTGAAAAGAAAGAACTTACCACCCACTCCTTCCGATCAGCATCATAACTCTCGCCACTATTTGGGTAAATAAGTATTGGTTTATCTGTCACCTAATGAGTAAATATAGTTAAAAGAAAATGAAAATTAATAGAAAGTTCTTGCCCGGAAACATGAAAATAAGACTAAGCCACTATCAGATGTCCGACATTTGTTATAAACAAAAGATTGAACAAGGCAGAAGATATTTAATACCTTCTTGATGGACAAAATCAAGTCTAGAATAAATCTAGGAGGGGTACAGTTAATTCCTACAGCAACAATTTTTTTGCACAATTCAGCAACGGCAACACACTCAGACAAAGAATCGCCGCTAACCACGTTAACACCATCCTTAGAGTTGAAGGACAACCATGCAGGAATATTAATGTCTTCTTCATCAAGAAGCTGAACAAAAGCCTGGACAAAAACTAAATTGTCAACATCTAAACTAAATAATGGAAGTTTACTGTAAAAAATATTGCAGCTCTAATTCTCAGGAACAACAATCAAGAATTTTTTCACTTCCTTTGTTAGGACAACTTTCACTATATCAAGATTGTATAGCTTACTTATAATTACATTTGAGTAAAAAAAAAAAAAGTTGCTTATTTTGAAAGTAACTAATACCTTAGTCAAAATATGTAACTTATTTCCAACTATAACCAATAAAAAACTATTCATTTTTAAAATTACTTATTTAAACTTCTAAGTGAAACTTTTAAGCTTACCCAAACATGCTGAAATGGTATCACTTAAGTTTTTTTATCTACCTTTAAAGAGAACAACTGGGCAGTTTAGTTAGGATGTCGGTAAAATGTTCATACCTGAGCTTCCAGCTTGTTTGGTACTGTTTCAAAAGCTATAAGATCAGGACCAGAGTCCGCAAGAACCTTAACCCTTCTTCGATGAAAGTTCTTCAAGAACTCCATATCCATAGCATCTCCATAGCAACCACTGCAAGTCAGCAAGAATGAGGCAGTTCCAACATCAAAAAAAAAAAAAAAAAATTTAATTAACGTAGGTGTCTCGACCAAACAATATTCAAGAACTGAGAATGCAAATTGACTGTGGATGATGTCATGGTAAATTCCATTTTCCAACATTGGAAAATATCAACAAAAAATTATATGATACAAACAAAAGTCACTCTTTAAGTTAACACCTAAAGTTTTGTGTGTGGATGTTTACAACATAGAAATCATATCAAAACCAAGTATAAAGAGATGCATGTGTTGTTACTCTCAAGTATTGGAATTAAATTCACCTATATTCAGAACCATCAGCTAGATAAGCCCCGTAACTCCCCACAGACGCTGCAACCATGATGGACCGATGCTTGAGAATTCTACCATCACCAGTATAGCCAGAAGCAGATTCACGACACCTACTGTAGTATATATCTCGAGCCTCAAGTGCAATTTCAACACTTTTTCTAAGCAAGTTTTCACTCTCATCTCGAGAAAAGCCTTTGCCCTCAAACCCCTGGATTGTTGCCTGTGTAGTTCCAAAAATGTTAACACTTTAATTGATCAACATATGCACAAAGGGAACTAGAGATTATTCTGAATTATATTGTACCTGATAAGATGCTGTGATTATTATATCTGCACCAGCTTCAAGATAATCAAGGTGTACCTGCTCATCGAAAATAAAATATGAGCCGTGCCAGTATATAAGCGCACCTTCAATCTATCAAACGAGCAGGATTCATATAATAAGTTTTGAATTGTATTTTTAGGAGAATGTGTGGTTAAAAAGTAGGAAAAAAAATTTAGTATACGTGTAAAATATTTTATTGTGTGAATGTGTGGTTGAAAATGATCATGTGGCAAACCATAAAATAAATTAACGAGTATCAGAGTTATTACAAGTTAAGCATGTTCAGAAATTGTAATTTTAAGCATCAAAGTGCATTGAAATTTAAACCTTTACAAAATATCGTCTTTTAGCCTGTCAAATAAATGTAAATTATTATCCTTAAATCAACTTCTAGGTGCACAATATTGATATAAATAACCAAAGGATGATAAATAATCCATAAAAAATAATGTAAATGGGACTCTTGTGACTTTGAGTCAAACAAAAGGTGAGGAGCCATCCCCGGTGATGTAAGTTGCATGATACTATCATAGATACTGTTAGCTTCGAATGTGAATCTATGTCATGTAATGAGTTTTAAAAACTACTCATCCCCACATCAATTCATGAAGAAGATCCAATTGCTGAACAAGTTCATAACTCAAGCTATCCGTCTTACACTATTAGTCCTTGAAATCTCATAAAATATGTTGTTATGTGAAGAGGTTCAGTTCTTGGTGGTTCAAAATATATTAATAAGTTGCTATATTTCTTTTTCAGTTTTCAAACTTTCTGTATATGATGCCTCAATGGAAGAAAAAACTTCTTATCAGAACCTTTCAACTATACAGATTATAATCAAGAATCGAAAGAGGAACTACAAGAAAATATTACATTCTCTAGTCCATGCCGCCTTTACTAGCCACTGTGCTGTTTTAGTAAATGCAATCATGTATATATTGAAGATTGCCAACATTGCAGTCCAAAACTCATTATTTTTTTTTTTTTCTTCCTTATCTCAACTTTCTATTGGAAACATTGGATCCAATCCAAATATAGAGACGAAAGAGGGAAAAAAACTATTAAATGCCAAATCCTACAATCTAAAACAACTGAGATCCATTCCACCTTTGCTATCCATCCTGCCATTTCTGTATATGCCGTGTGTGTAATAAATTGAAGATAATTGCCACATGGTGGTCCAAATTCATTATTTAACTTTTTCTTGGATCCTAACGCATTAAATTCATAACTTGAAGCTTCAACTTCCCTTCACTGAGCTATAGTAAAAAAATATATAGTGGTCCAACTTCAATTTTTGTAATATTATAAGAGAAGATGTAAACCTGTCAAAACTGACACATAACTTAATATATACAAAATAAGCCCATAAAGAATCTAAAGCAAGAAAAAAAACTATAATATCTACAAACATTATTTCAGTAGATTCAAGATTATCCTCGTAAAATCCCATTTTAACATTATTAGTCAGGCTTTGTTGAGTATCAATAGATAAATGTTCACTTTTACGAGCTTAAGCTGTGAAAATGAATCCGATTCGCTTAGAGGACAAAGAACTTGTATGTAAAGATTGATAGTACATTAGTAATATTATTGAATATTCGCCATTTTAAGCAAAGATCAAGAAAACGCAAGGAAAAATCCTGAAACCTGAAAGAAATGAATGAATAGAAAAGAGATTTACGGTACGGATGAGATGAGGAGAAGTGAGTAGGCATTTGGCACTCCATAGAGGGTCGTTGAGGTCGGCACCGTGGCGTTCCAACTCAGTCGCAAGGCCGCCGTCGATCACCGCAACGCCGCCGTGTTCACCGAGGAAATCTGACATGCGAGCCTCGATGGGCCCCATTTTGTATGAAGAACCAAGAAATAGAAATCTCCGGCGAAGCCCAGAAGGCCACTTGACACTGTTTGCTAAGGTTCGGATTAGAAAACGTAGGACGACTGGCGGAGGCTAATCAGTTTATCCTATATATATATAGAGGACATGTTAGACGAGGGTTGGCCATCCACTTATAATAAGTTTTCCATAAAAAGAAATTACTTATTTTAACTTTAAAAGTAATCACTAATACACGAAGGGTTGGCTAAGCTAAAATGTTAATCGTAAATCTTTTTGTAACGTTGGCACTACTTTACATGTTCAATGTTTTCATGGTTAAAATAAGTAATCACTCAGTCATAGATGAATGGTTGGCTAAGCTAAAATTTTAATTATGAGTAAAAAAGTTTTTGAATGATTTTTTTTTTTTTAATGGACGAAAGTAAAAATAAAAATTTACTTATTTGTTACATTTTAGTGTCATTAAATTATCCTTATCTTAACTCATAGACTCGTAAAATGACGTGTGTCATTTAGAGCTTTTTTGAAAAGCGAAGAAATTTCACATCAAGGTAGACGATAATCAGACACCGTTTGACCAAGAAAAATATGGGCCGCAGGCGACAGCGTTGAGCATGTCTTTATCGTAATTTCAGAATATTGCGAGGACAATATTTTAAAGATCGTGTATGAACTCCTAAAAACGGAAGAAATTATTTGAAAAGGTAGATCAAACATTACAAAATAAGAAAAAAAAAATACATTCTTATTCATCATACTTTAATAGTTTGTTAATCACCACCTTCCTAACTTTTAATAGGAGAATGACATTGAAAAGGACATTTGTAAAAGAAATGATGGAACACTATAATATCCGCAGCAAATAATCGACATATTACATATATTAGTCTTGTCATGGGCCTCGAGCAGTGCTGAAACAAAGGCATCCACGAGTCTGGTCGCCTGGTATCATACCACCACCTTTGCTGGTGTCTATGGCTTCTAACAGCCTCACAACCTCGTCCATCTCCAGGCGGTTTTCCGGCTTTGCATCCCAACACTTGCGCATGATGCTCGTGAATGCACTTGGACAACATCGAGGAATTTCTGGCCTTAAATTCTGTCAAAACAAGAATTATAGTAAGAGACAGCTTTTAATCTAGGATCTTTGCCTCTCGTCCTCTGACACCATAATGAACTGCCTTAAAAAAGTTTAGCATATATACGTGTTAAGATGGGAAATGCTCCTTGTAACGAAGGGTATATTCTCATTTCAATTTATTCCACAAACTATCCAAACGAAGGATAAATCCACTGATAAAATAGGAAAAGTCCGAAGTGCTTAAGTTCATAATGCCGAGAAACTTCCACAGGCAAGGAAACGCATAACAAACTTGTACGCCAGCATAGAAGACAAACCTGTAGAACAACTTGAGAAGAGACCTCTGCAAAACTCAGATCAGAATAAGGCATATCGCAGCAGTATATTTCCCACAAGCATATGCCTAAACTGTATACATCGCATTTCCTATTGTAAGGCTTACCATCAAGGACCTATAATAATCAACAATAAAGTTCTTTGATCAACGAAACTGTTCGTTGTAGAACTGCTAATTAATGAAACTTTGAAAGTAAATATTACCTCCGGGGCCATGTAACCAAGCGTTCCAGTATTACCAGTCATATCCCTTGGATTCTGAGCTTCAACTCGAGCAACGCCAAAATCGGCAATTTTCAGTGTCCTAGTAACATCCAGCAGCATATTCTCTGTTTTAACATCACGATGTACGATTTTTTTCGAATGTAGATAACTCAAGCTGCAGAATCAGGTGGTAAAGGGATAATATATAAGATTGCATTCTATGATTACCTTCATAATATAGCGCATGTTTGGCTGTGCTTAATACTTTTCTAGAAAGTAAGTTTTATTAGTAAAAGAGGTAAGTTAACTTACTTTTAAGAAAAACCAAATAATTTACTTTTAAGCACAACCAAACATACTCATAAGCAAGAATATCCTCACCCTCTAGCAAGATCCAAAGCAAGCTGAATAACAACCTTAAAAGCTAGCTTTTTCTTGCTATTCCTGATTAAGAATTTTTTCAGTGTCCCACCAGGAACGTACTCTACTACAACACAACAAGCATTCGAAGGAAATGAGTTCTGAACATCAGCCGGATTGTTCTTGGAAGGTATCTTAAGATCCGACGTTCCCATTGAGGCACCAATGAACTGGAAAGCAAAACCCAAATGAGTATATAAATTTAAACAACTGAGAAATCATCATGCAACAGCTAGTAACACACAAATT
The DNA here is from genome assembly GCA_903798235.1 of Fraxinus ornus. NCBI lineage: Eukaryota > Viridiplantae > Streptophyta > Magnoliopsida > Lamiales > Oleaceae > Fraxinus > Fraxinus ornus. Next base: position 60,651 of record CAIGRF010271773.1, read on the forward strand.
CACCATGTACTAGATATTATGATGTTGAACAGCATGGAGCCTACTCGTTGTTCACTTATCCCTGCGACAGTAGGTCGATCTAGAAGCATATTGGCCATTCATACTTTTTTATTACATCGGCCAAGTTTTCTACGCAATCTACGCAATATAAAGGAATCTGAGAGGTTTGTCTCTCTCTCTTATGTGCAATGAAAACCTAGTACATGTCCTCCTTCGAAAAAATCTGTCGCGAGAAGTAAATGAATCTCTTACTCTATGTGTTTGTGTGCATGTGTTTACTCGGCCGAGTTTTCTACGCAATATAAAGGGATCTGAGAGGTTTGTTTCTCTCTTATGTGCAATAAGATAGAGATGTGCAATGAGAACCTAGTACATGTCCTCCTTCGAAAAAATCTGTCGCGAGAAGTAAATGAATTTCTTACTCTATATGTGTTTGCGTGCATGTGTTTACGTTCTCCATTTCATTCATTATTGCTCTCAGGATAGGGATAGGGCTTGATCCTTAACATATGATTCTGACTTATTTTGTTAACAAGGACTTCAAAAATGGACTAATAACATTATGAACCCTGATATCAGACAAAATCGAGTACATGACATGTGAACCCCAAAATGGGGTATACAAAGAGTCCAAGAAACATCTTCGTTTTCAATTCATCAGAGAGGATTGGTATGTGAACATTCTCAAAAAATATAGCAGTTTGATTGACCCACAAGTATTGTCCACTTATCTGCCACTCATTTCTATCTATTTATAAACTATATTATTTATAAATTCTTCCCAAATTGGGGCAAAGTCGCAAAGAAATAATCTTCACCTTTGTAACATTTGGATGGTCAAGCTTATGCCAAACAGCCACCTCCTGTCGAAATGCTGCCTGAAGAGCAGAAGTTTCAGCTTCTGTGGCAATACCATCCTCCCCCCAGTCTAATACCTTCACTGTGATATAAAGAAACTTTCTAGTTGTCAGTATAAAGTGCAACGTAGATAACTCTTATGTTCAACAATATACAGATGACAGGTGTCCATTAAACAAGAACAAATTCAAGCAATGTTTTTCATCAGACATTATGCTGTTAAAACAAAACGGGAGTAGTACTTGCAATTTACCTTACACGCTTGCACAGAGTACTTACTCTATAAAAAGCAGCGATTCTTGGAGCAAAAGAAATGATTACAGGATAAAGAATGTAGCGTGCTAACATTAGTCTTTTTTGGTTTCTAGCGATATACGGGAACACGTACGATAATATTAGGCATTCAACAAATTGCACAATAGCTATACTTTCGTACTATGTTTCTACAAACTATTTAGGTATTTTTTATTTGCTGGAGACACATGTAGCTTCTATATTCATGGTTGTAATTTGCAGATATTTAGCAGCAACCATGGAAAATACCCTCTCGAATTGGATTCTTCCAAGGCAGAAATTGAACTTTCTTTATAAAGTCAATGTGTAATCTATGCTTGTGCAGAATAATTAAAGAGAAAGAAGGGATGTCTTTATATAGGCTATGGATGTAGTTAAAATTAACCTAGCTCGGCCACAATTTCTTGGTGAACATGAAGTCAAAAAGACATTATGAAGAGACCTGGTAAAATAATTTATGTACAAGGAAATAATAAGATAGTTGAAGATAAAACTTAGTTCATATACAAGCTTATTTATGTTGCTGTTATTGCTCACAGTTGATGAAAAAAATGCCAAAAACAAGATACAGTGAAGTTCTCACATACTTGAGCCAATGAAACTTAGTTCATATACTAGCTTATTTATGTTGCTGTTATTGCTGACAGTTGATGAAAAAAATGCCAAAAACAAGATACAGTGAAGTTCTCACATACTTGAGCCAATGTATTTGTTTAAGAACTTTATTAATGATATAGCACCAAAAAATCCAACACAAGTTACTCCATACGAAAGTCAAATTCCATTAACACAACAGTATTTGCTTATTGATATGTAAAATGCCATACTAGAGGAGATCTTATAATCTGATATGTAGAATGCCGGTCAACTGACGACCTTAACTTTGCTGGCCTTCAATTTCTATGTGCTTAGAGGCAGAAATACAGCATTTAGAAAACAGAACTGTCATCGTCCAGTCAAGACAGTAATGCACTTCCAAATATGCATGAACAAATTACCACAAGAATTAACACTAAGATCATGATTTATGACATTTCTTGAACAATTGAAACAACACTTGAAATTGGCGAATATGAAGTTGATTACAAAGTTTTAATCTGCAGAAAGGCAATTTAAGCTGCAGAAGGAAAACTAAATGCCGCATTACCTAAAAGAATAATGATTATTCAAAAATCAAACCAATTCTAGCAATCAATGAGGTCAACACAAATGGTCATCATTAACTAATGAAACAGCAATTCATCACATAATGACTATAATAAACAATAAACCCAACTATTAATCCTTCATAAGATTAGTTCAATTAGAAGGTGAAAAGTCCCAATTTACCTGCAACATCTTGGCCATCACAAAGACCTTTATAGACAGTACCATATGTACCATGAGCTATAACATTTCTTATTTCAAGCTTAGCCAATTCAATTTCCCATTCTTCACTTCTGGCATGGGATTCAGTATCCATAGACCAAGCACGAGTCAAATGCTTCTCCAACTGAATATCCCAATTCTTGAAATCAATCTTATCAGCCCTCAAAAACACTGTATTCTCACTATTATCTAATTTTAATTCAAAGCCTCCCTCTTCAGGATTCTTGGCTGATTCAAGAACACACTCATCCTTATCCATACCCTTGATATCCATTTTTTGATGGGCTTAAACTGAAGAAGAAGAAGAAGCTTGATTACTCAAACAGTACCAAATAATGCTGCAGTGATTAAGCTAGTTAAATTAAAAATGCATTGCCCTTTTGAAAATTATGAGCTATACAGTCAAGAAGAAGAGCAAGAAGAAAAATAACAGCTAGATTGATTGAAAGACACTGAAGAGAATGTAAACCAATGAATAAGTAGAGCCAGCAAAAAATAAAGTGAAGGCATTAAAATAGCAAAGAAAGAATCCAAAAACCAAAATGGTGGGTGTATGTGTACGAATGAGTTTGTGGTGTGTGTGTGTATATATGAAGCAACTTATAAGATGAAACAGTGTACATGTACCATGTATGATGTTTAAATCCGACAAAACCTTAACATAGTATGTTAATTTTCTTTTAATTAAAAAAATACAAATATCCCTTATATAGGCATCTCTTGGTAAATGCAAACCATAAATTTTCTCATTTTATCATATGCCTTGACATTAGATGATAACTAAGAAAAAGATATACCATCTACAATTTCTTAAATATTGGTTTGATATAACATAATACAAAAAAAATTGTATGTTAAACAAGATTTTAAATTTTTCTTTTAAGTGTCCAATTTTATATACCAAAAATGCTAGAAGACTACTAATTTTTTTTTAAAATTTAATAGAAAGGTATTGTAATTTCCATGTAGTATATATTCATAAAAATTAGATATTATGGAGATACTTTTTTTTTAAGTACATGAAGTCATAACTATGAATGTAATTTTCAACGTGTCCAAAGTAAGGTTTAATATTGTCTTTTAGGTTGTCCGTATCTCTCATTTGACAACAAAAATCAAACATGTATAATTTTCATTTGTTTCTATTTGGTGCGTATATACTTTGCCCTAGTTTGTCATGGATTAAAATCAAATTTTTAATAAATTTTGATAAAAGTTAATAAAATGTATAGTTAAAAATTGTGGATCCTATGATATATGTGGTTAAAATTAATTGTTGACTTTATCTCAAATTAAAATCTTTACATGGGCTTAGTGTTGACAGTGTCCTTGTCTCTTCATTAAGGTTAATTATAACATTTTCATACAATCTTAATAAATTCAGCATCGATATACATGGAACATTTTCACATCAATTTCGAATCGATTATGAGTATCAAAATACGAACATAATGTCAATAATATTCCAGCAAATATCCCAAACTTGAGCATTACCTTTCAAATACAAAAACCAAGCCATGCATAATGAATGAAATTATGTCACCAAACATTCTATGTAGCATCTTTTGTCAATTTTAGGATGCATCTATGAATTATTTCCTGAATTAAGTTATGCAGAGTTGCAATTATTTTATTATTAACATATTCTATAAAATAATCAAACAAGAAAAAGAAAGCGGTTTTTGCAAATATATATAGGATTATTCTACTTGTACATCAAATGTTACATCAAGGGTTACATGATGCACAAGTGACATTATGTAACTAATTGGTGAAAATTGTTAATTTCCACCAACCAATTGCACAATACCACGTTTGCATTATGTAATCTTTGAACTCTTGATGTACATGTAGCAAATCCCATGTATAAATACACATAGATCATCAAAACACCGCAAAGTATAAAAACCAGAATATCTCAAATAAAAGTATCTCTACTTGAAAAGTGCGTAGTTGCATGACCGATGAAAATTCAACTACACTATTCTTTTTCTGACATTTCTTTATCTATTACAATGAAAATTGTCAAGGGTGTAACAAAAATGTACACACAAGTGGAACATTGCATGGTCCAACAACAATAAACGTTGCAAGCTGTGATCGAATCACTTTGCACTAGTGCAGGCAAATTTCAGGCACCCATTCACATCAACTTGGAAAGTGAAAAGAATAAAAAATATTCCAAAACAACATGTGGAAAATACACTTGCAGCTGTTAAATGGAATTTAGTACAATGTAAAAAAGTACACAGCACATTTAAGGTAAACAGTGTGAATCGAGTAGATGCCAGTATTAAGATGTGTGTGCACACAGCACATCACACACTACTTAGTATTATCCAGTCTAGTAAATCAAACATATCTGCTTGCTTTCTTTCCGTTATTCATTAAAATCAAAACAACGCTGATGGGAGATTCGGCAACCAGAACAAGATTGAAGAAGAGGTGTAAAATATTTGTCCACAATAAACCTGCTACGTTCTGTAACTTAACTTTTATTGTTTGTATGGCAACCTTCATTTCACAAAACCACTCCCCATTATTCAGTGAACAACTTCCAGTAGCGATGGAAAGAATGATACATTCTATAATTTACACCTTGATTTATCATCAAATAATAAAGAAAAACAAAACAAGTGTGTCAAAATCTCAAAATATTCGAACTTTCCTCGTGGAGAAACTCAAAGATCTCCTCTCCTGGTGTTAGCAAGATCACTGACAAAATCGTCCTCATCATTTTCAGCATCTTTTAGATATTTATCATAAGAAGAATCATAAGCACTGGCTTTGCGCAAGTGCTTCAAGGCCTCAGCTTTGCGTCCCACGTTGATCAAAGCACTAAAATCCCAAGTTACCACAGTCAACTTTAACGTCATTGGAGATATAACAATATGAACTTTACCACGAGTGGATCAAAGAAATTGAATCAATAACTAACGAATGTTTCAAAACCAATTCAGAAGAGGAATTGCAACATTATTACATACCTTGAAAGGAGTAGTAAACCGTCGTAATAATGAGCTCTACTTTTTGTATCCTCAGGTTCTTTCAATTCAGCTATTCTTTCTAGGTGTAGGAGACCTTCCTCAATCTTCCCCTGCGGAGGTGAATAAAACTTACGTTTAAGTATTGAAGAGTATATTTCCCTAGGAAGCTTCAATTTCCAAGGCACCTCTTGTCAAGTTTGTACTATTTAAAACTTAGTCACAAGGCCTGGAGAAGCTAAGAAAATTGAACTAACATGCACGACATCACTACATGGACAAAAACCTTTAGGTAATAGTGGTGTCAAGAAAATTAACCTCGTCGAAGTGGCTATATATGCACCCTAAAAGATGTGACTACGAGCATTCATGGAAAATTACCCCAAGTTAAAAGTGATTACATCAAAATGGTTGGTCATGCTTTGTTCAAAATTCAGTATGATCTATTCGTTGAACATCCTTGAAATTAACAATATGGGCTGGAGTCGAAACTCTGCAAAACCATTCATTTTCTTTTTCTTTTTTTTTTCCTGCCTTTTGGGTCTCTTCTACATCTATTTGCTTAAACCGGATGCCACGAGTGAATCAAAAGTTGGATCTACATTAGATCTCACCCAAATCTCCCCATGGACCAAACCAATGGTTTCAGTTGGATTTTGCAGTTCGGCGTTTTCTGTTCACCCTAATTTAAAGCCATCTAAATCTTAAGTCCTTTTATATCTAAAATGAATGTTTTAAGTGAAAACTATCTGATGAATCTTTTCTTAAGCCTCCAAAATCCGGTTGTCCTATCACAAACATGATCTTGATAGGGCATAAGAAGGGAAAGAAACATGGGATTTTTTTATTTTTTATTTTGGTGGCAGTGGGGAGGGAGGGAGAGAGAAAGAATACTGTGTAAAAAATCCAAAGTACTTCCTTTTTCGTTTGTTTTTATCAAAGAATAAATAGTCTCCCACTAAACTCCTACTAATTCATACCTTAAAGATGGATTAAGGGGTTGAGAATGCTATGTGGAAAATCCAAAGTACTCCTGTTTTTCGTTTGCTTTTATCAAAGAATAGATACTCTCCCGCTTGACTCCCCCAACTCTTATCTTGAAGATTGATTTTAAAATTTACACATAAACACCATTTCGTCATTATCAAGCATAAGTGATATCCAATAGCAAAATATTATGCCTCGTTGCATAATGGAAAAATCAAAATTATGAAACTTTTTATTAACTTCCACAGAAAGCATCTTGGCCAATACATCATAGAGAAAAACAATATACAAAGTCAGCATCAATACCTCGGCAGTTATAGTGTAACGTATCGTTCTTCCAGAAATATCTGAAAAAAATTATGACAGAGAAAAATATCCCAGTGAACAAGCATACTAGAAAAAAATTTACAAACAAATTCAGAATGGCATTTATATCATTTATATAATTTCACTTCATAAAACAATAACATTCACTGACAACCAAAATATTATAGTTCATAATCCATAGAAGAGTCAGATGTGTCATTTTCTGTTCAAACATATCAATCAAACACTTTAATATATGTTAACTCTCATAAATTTAATTCTGAACTGATTTTACTATGTATATGATGCAAAATCATCAAAGCGGCAGCATGCCAGTTAACATTAACAGATTAATTTTTTGATCCCCGTTATTGCAGTAAATCCAAATATATCAGGTACACCTAAAAATAAATAAAAATAATTAAAGTATTTCAGTTAAAACAAAAATCTCTTTCAGAATTTAATTTTCCAGTACCCAATTTTATAATTCCAAATTCTAACCATAATAATAATAATAATAATAATAATAATAATAATAATAATAATAATAATAATCAACAACAAATGCCTAACGAAAAAAAAATCAAAATTTTAATTAAACCTAAATTCCCAAATCCAAAGAATAATTAAAAATGGATAAAGAGGCATACCTTTAATGCGTTTCTTGAATTTGCACAACGGGCATTTAGCAAACTTGGGCGAATCGAAAGACAGCATTGTTCCACATATTTCGCAGAACATGAAGTCACGCTGACGACTGTACTCCGTCATACCTTCCTCAAATTCTCTATCCGAAAAATTGGAGATAGAAAACCAAAATTGTAGAGAAGAAGGGTATAGGGATTAATTAGGGTTTAAGCCAAGTGCAAGAAGGCGCAGGTTTTTTTGGGAAGTAGGAGAAAGATATTTGGGCTATGACGTAAAATTTAAGGCCCATATTAAAAGGAATGTTTCTATCAGCCCAATTATAAAATGGACTATAATCAGAGGCCCCACTAAGACGATATTGCTTACGAAGCCCTTAGTTGCAGGAAATGGCACCAACAAGAGGGATGAAAACTATTTTAGCACCATATTGTTTAACATTTTTTGTATTGATGATTGAAAAGGAAAAAAATAATAATAATCAAACTTCAAAGGATATATATATTTATTTAAATTTAATTTTTAATATATCCTTCAAAGCTAAGTTATATTTATAATCAAAGACATAGTACGTGAATATAAAAAGTTTGCACGATGTGCCTACACCATATTCCTTACTGACTAATTATATTAACAATACAATTTTAGTTAACTACCCAATATTTTATGGGTTGTGCTATCAGTACATTGGAGTGTCCATAAAGATGTCCATAATGGACACCCGACGCTCCCCTATTGGAGGGAGTGCCGGCCCCACCAACACTCCCTCCAATAGGGGGCGCCGGGTGCCCATTATGGATACCCTTATGTACACCCCAATGTACAAGTAGAATTATCCATATTTTATTTGCAGTGAATATTTTCAATCTTTGCTCATTTTCGCACTATCCTCAACATATTATTGTTTTGAACATCTTGTCACTTACGAAGGTTTCCATCCAAATAACTTTCAGATGAATATAAAAATCATTATTTGCCTTTCTTATTTTTAATAAAGAAAATTAATATAAAATAAAAACTTTGAAAAAATATTTGTCCTTCATTCCGATGCACGTAGATACGTAGACCAAATAATACAATGCACACAAAAGTTCCTAGATTCATGGAGATATGGAACAGTATATAAGTTATCATGTTGTTCCATAAAAAGCGTCACAATGTCTACTTTTACACTAGGACCCTGAGCTGAAAGTTCTTTCACAAAAGTGATGCTTTAATGTGTCTTTCATGAACAAAGTCCGGAACATTTTTTAATAGGAATCTTTTGTAGTAGAGCTGTAAGCAAAAATCACCAAACCAGAAAATCGAACCGAAACCGCATTTTAGAAACCATCGGTTTGGCGCCACGTGGACCGATGAACGAAATGGTTTTGAACCAAACCAATCCGGTCAAAAACGGTTTGGTTTAGGTTTGAGAATTTTAATTACGGTTTAAAACCAAATCGGACCGACGAAAAAATATATAAAAATAAAAAAATAAAAATAATGAAATTTTTTGAAAATTCATCCAACTATGTAAAATTAAATAGTTTTTTTATTACCAAATAATCATAATTTATATCTAATAATCTTAAGACTAATAAAATTTATCAAAAATCATTTTCCTATTCAGAATTCAAATTTCTACCGTTGCTTCTGAGTTTGCATTCTCAACTGGAGGTCGAATACTTGATTCCTTTAGGAGTTTATTAGGTG
>CAIGRF010271773.1:86193-99422 GCA_903798235.1 Fraxinus ornus
GTTGAATTATAACTATCAAAAAATAATGCACCAGCCTCGATAAAAGGGTTGCTAAAATCCAAAGCGTGACAGCGAAAAAATAATTGGTACCACGTGCCAATTATAGCTTTTGTTTAAGTAGGACACATTTGTAAGAGGGGTTATAATTGATGATAGGACTATATGTCCATTGTGTCTAGTTACAAATAGTTAAAGTAAAATTATTTTTATTTCCAAACAATTATTTTCAATAACTTTTGAGTGGAAAATTCCCTCCTACTTTCGTTAAAAAATAAAGAGATTTTTTGCATTTATATGTAAAATTAATTTATTGAGATAATGTGTAATTAAAAATGAGTTTTTAGAAAATGGACTTAAATATGACCATAATCTTGAAATTATTGTTGTTGCCTTCGTCCAAATACATGGTCACGATAGACAATTTGAAAGGAGTGATAATTGGCGATGTTCAAAAAAGATACAAATTGTATTAAAGACGATCTCGAGTTCTCGATGGAGATGTGGATATTAGAAGTGACGAAGATGAAGATGTTGATTAAACCCCGGAGGAAAGTAAACCTAGAGGTAAAATACCATTTTTTCAAGGTAAAATGATATTTTATTTTAGGAAATTTGCACTCTTGGTCATCAAATATATTATTTCAGTAGCAAGTTGACGAAAATTTGCACTCTTGGTATGATCAACCACAATGAAAAGATGGCCCTGGATGAACAGGGGGCGCCATGTGCGCCGCAGGAAAGACAAGGCTAGCAAAACCCATGAAAGAACTACCCAAGTTTTGTTTCTTAACTAGGGTGGGCAAATTCTAGAAAAGCTAACACGGTAGAAGTACTTAGGACACGTTTGATAGGGCTTTTATTTTTGTTTTGTATAGAAGAGCTTTTTGAAAAAAATTATCTTATATCAATTTTTCCTAAAATAAATTTTAATTTGACAAAGTACTTCTAATCAAAAATATTTAAAAATAACTTTTTAATCTTAAAATTAATTTTTAACTTTTCAAAAATTTTACCAAACGAGTAACTGAGCTGTTAATTACGTGAAAGAAGTAAAATGAATTAATTATAATTGGTGGACATCATTGTTTACATTATTTTTTACACTATGTCATATGACATTATTGAATTTGACAATTTAAAAAAAAAAAACAATTTTTTCATCCACTCACTTGTGGACAAGTGAAGCAAAATGTCAATATAGTACAAAATCAATGTACAAACGACATAATAAAAAATAAGGGTGTATTTGTACCACATAATTTTGAAAGAATGTATTCTGAAATAGTAGATTGATGAAAAATATGTACCAAACATAATAAATATTATATAAAGAGTAATGATATCTTAAATAACGTGCTTAGGTGCTTGAGTACGTAAGCACGGTGCCTTAGCATAAACTAAGGGCATGTTTGGTACGGTTTAAAATCCGATTAAAATTGAAAATATGATCGTTATTGGTCTCATCCATCTAATAAAAGTCAACAATAACGACTATATTTTCAATTTTAATCTGATTTTAATCTCTACCAAACACCCTCTAAGTCTTAGGAGATCAAATCCTATTATATAGATAATAAGCAACCGAAAGCCTGATAAACGTGGGCCAAAATTTCTTACTAGTCCACCTGTCAGTCTGTCTTGTAATGAATGACGACTGACGGCCTTCGTAGCCACCGCCCAAGCCACCCCAACAACTACTTTTCCACAATAATTATAGAATGACCCCAAATTTACTTATTTGCCCTCCACAACTTTTCCAATAGATAAAGAGTCATTGCAACAAAGAACAAATAAAAGCATACCAAATGATTCGATCAAAGCTTGAGCTTGGACAAAAATAAGGTCACAATCACATCGTCACTCGTGTCATAATGCCCCAACGAATTTTTGGAGGTTTTGGACTTTTCTTCCAAATAAATACATTATTTTTTTGTCTTTTAATTTATTTTCAATCGACTCACGTTAACTTCTATTCATGTTAAATCACATCACACATTTCTTGTTATTTTGTTTATAGTTGAAAAACTTATTCAATTTTTAATTCTTTCATTAAATTCAACTAAATTACGCAACAATTATTCGCTCAATTTACTTCCTAAATATATTATTTACTGTGGGATGAAAGTTTGCGTGTTGCAATCAAGATTCGTAGTTAGATCGTTGATACCTTGCCTAGTTGAATAACTGATCAATGGTTGAATGGCAAGCTTCCTCATTCACATGCTCGGGTCAATACTTATTTCTTATGTAATGTAACTATAATTATAATACTTGAAAGGTCTAGTGGTTGATAAAAATGGTCAGACATATGAATTGAGATAGATTCTCTGTCTCGCCATAAGGATTTTCGATTGAACTTACATCTCTATTGAACTGTCATCTGTCAGTCAAATGATATAGTGGTGATTACGGCATTGGTTGATTGGATGATCAATATATTTATAGAGAATTTGGGGAATCGCAAAAAATGGAAATACACAAGGGCAATATTGTCATTTAAGCATGCCTAGAACTCCTTCCTTAGAGAGGAAGAGACAAAAAAGAGTACACATTGGAATTAGGTTTCCCACTTTGTCCTTTTCTTTTTCTGTAACGCTGTTTCATAGTAGTCATCGTCACAACCCCAGCATATACATCCAAATATATACACAATAGTAAAGGGAATTTTACCCTAAAAACGCTCATACAGAATTAGAGAGAGAGAGAGGGTGATAGAGAGTTCTGAACAGCAAATGGGGTAAGTAGAGAAAGAAAATTGGAAAGTAAAGCTGCTGAGTTGTCTTTTTTAGCTATGGCTAACGATCAGAATCTTCTATCTTAATTCCGGTTTCAATTTCTTTTTGAGTAAGTTTTTATACGTTTCTTTTATGTATAGTTCAGTTAGGTTACTTTGTTATACGGTTTTGTATGTATTTCTGGATGTAAATATAGTATGACTGGTTATTTGACTTGTTTGATACTTTTATGACTTTATTTTTGCCTTTTTTTGAACGAATTTGGATGATTATAGTGTTTATTATCCGATCTTAATTTTCTGATTTTTTATTTGATGAAATTCTGATAATTTTTTAGAATATTATGAGATTTTTGTTTCTTCCTTTTAATATATGTCAGTCTGTGTGATTCGACGTTGGGGCAGTAGGTGCTCTGAAAAATTGTCTAAAGATTTGTGATTCTCTTGAGCATATGGTTATTTATTTATTTTATTTTATTTTTTTACGATCTAACATTGTGTGCTTTCTGTTTGATCAGGTAAACTTTTGATGAACTTTTCGGGAGACTGCCCTTGTATGTAGTAAATTATACTGCACTTGAATTTTGTTTTCATCTTCAGTTTTTCTATAGTTATATATAGTAATTAATAATTTTGGATTTTATTTAATAATTTTTTGGGCTCTCTTTTGACCAGTGTAGATACTGAAAGGCCGAGAACTCAATTCTGACTATTAAAATTGGATTGGATGCTCGGAGATTTTGTTTCATTCTATTCTGGTGCTGTGTTATTTGTTTGGCAATTTTTTCATTTCTGTGATAAAAGTCTGATTCACATCAGAAAAGATGGCGAAATTGTTGCAGTCTGATTCTAGACGGATGTACTCGTGGTGGTGGGACAGCCATATTAGCCCAAAAAATTCAAAATGGCTTCAGGAGAATCTCACAGGTATAGCTTAGATTTCAAATTGATCTTTCAAGAGAAGAAATATCTATTTATCTACTCTATTTTCTTTCAATTGTACGATTTAGAAAGATGAACATTTGCTGTTTGCACATACTTTGTAAGTTTGCAAGTAAACATCAACTAAGAAGAGAGTAAATTAAAATCACGAGCCAGATTATCAAGACCTGATATCCTGATTGTATGTTTTCTTGCTAATGAAATTTATGCTGGATTGACAAATTTGATGATTGCTAATTGTCATTTTGCATAGCTCGTTTTCTATGAACTCACAAAAGTAGAAGAATTGAAGTTGGGAGGTATATGCTGCTCAGCCATCAGTTTTGTTCTTTTCTTCATCTGCTATCAATTGGATAAAGGAAATCACATACTTCCTTTTCTTGTACCTCATGACACTCAAGTCCCATTAACAGGGGTGTATACGATTTGCAATGCAAGTCATCAGGAGAAAAGTTGCAAAACCTTGGTCTTCAAATTGATTGCCAGATTATATGTAGTGAATTGGATTGTATATGCTTGAATGATTATGTGTGTTTTGCTGGGTCTCTCTAATGAAAATTTTATCATACTTTTAACAGATATGGATTCCAAAGTCAAAACAATGATCAAGCTCATTGAAGAAGACGCAGATTCATTTGCAAGGAGGGCGGAAATGTACTATAAGAAACGTCCAGAGCTTATGAAGCATGTTGAGGAATTCTACAGAGCATATCGCGCATTGGCAGAAAGATATGACCATGCAACTGGTGTCATTCGCCATGCACACCAGACTATGTCAGAAGCTTTCCCGAATCAAGTCCCCCAATTATTTACTGATGATTCACCTGCAAGTTCTGTTTCTGGGACTGAACCCAAAACGCCCGAGATTTCAACCCCAGTACGTGCACTGTGTGAGGAGGATAGTCTGCAAATGGATGCTCTGAATTCATCCAATTCTCACGCTATCAAACAGAATGGAGAATTCAAAGTTGATTCTGATTCTGTAACCAGAAGGAATGTAGAAGTGAGAAAGGGTCTCAATTTTGATGAGTTAGAGGAGAAAGAGCAAAGCATGCAGGACTCTGAGAATCACAGTGTCAAGGAAGAAACACCATCAATATCTGACAAAGTGGGTGAATCTGAGGGGATACTTACCTTGAAGGAAGCCCTTGCCAAACTGGAAGCTGAGAAGGAAGCTGGCCTTGCGCAGTACAAACAGAGTTTGGATAAACTGTCCAGGCTTGAATCTGATATCGCTCATGCCCGAGAAGTTTCCAGAGAGATCAGTGATCGTGCAAACAAAGCAGAAAATGAAGCTGTTATCTTGAAGGAAAAACTGTCTAAATCAGAATCTGAAAAGGAAGCTAACCTCCAAAAGTACCACCACTGCTTGGACAAGATATCTGATCTAGAGAAAAATCTTTCTACTGCCCAAGAGGATTTGGAGGAACTCAACGAAAGAGCTAGCAGAGCAGAAACTGAGGCACAATCCTTGAAAGATGAGCTTACTAAGGTAGCTGTTGAAAAGGATACAGCTCTCGATAACTACATGCGATCTTTGGAGATGATTTCGAACTTGGAGAACAAATTACAACTCACTGAAGAAGATGCTAGAAGGCTGAAAGAGAGAGCAGAAGAAGCAGAAAGGGAAGTTGAAGTTCTAAAGCAAACCGTTTCCAAATTGACTGAGGAGAAGGAAGCTTCAGCTCTACAATACCAGCAGTGCTTAGAGACAATTTTGTGTCTAGAGAAAAAACTCACAAGTGGCCAGGAGGAGGCCCAACGGCTTAACGACGAGATCAATTATGGAGTTTCCAAGTTAAAGGGTGCTGAAGATCAATGTCTTCTATTAGAGAGATCGAATCAGTCACTTCACTCTGAGTTGGAATCTTTGATGTTGAAGATGGGAACTCAAACTCAAGAACTTACTGAGAAGGATAATGAATTGGGAAGACTTTGGGCTTGCATACAAGAAGAGCGCTTGCGTTTCGTGGAGGCTGAAACTGCGTTTCAAACTTTGCAGCACTTGCATGCTCAAACTCAGGAAGAGCTGAGGTCTTTGGCTTCAGAACTGCAGAGGAGGGCTGAACTTTTGACGACTGTGGAGTCCCATAATCAGAGTTTGCAAGATGAAGTTCTACAGGTTAAGGAGGAGAACAAGAACCTCAATGAGATAAATGAATCTTCAGCATTAACGATAAATGATATGGAAAGTGAGATCACTGGCTTAAAAGGAAGGAACGGGAAACTTGAGGAGGAGGTTGAGCTTCGACTTGATGAGAGAAATGCTCTTCAGCAAGAAATATACTGTCTGAAAGAAGAGCTAAATGATTTGAACAAGAATCACATTTCATTCTTGGATCAGGTGCATGCAGTAGGCATTAACCCAAGGTCCTTGGAATTGTCAGTTAAGGAATTGCAGGATGAGAATTTAAATCTAAAGGAAACTTGCTCTAGAGAACAAAATGAGAAAGTAAATCTCTTGAAGAAACTGGAAGTACTGGAGCAGCTTCTTGAGAAAAATTCCATATTGGAAACCTCATTATCAGGCTTAAATGCTGAACTAGGGGTAGTCAGAAGACAGATGGAAGCACTGGAGCAATCCTGCCAATCCCTTTCAGAGGAAAAATCCTCCCTTCTTGATGAGAAGGCCACTCTCATGACTCAGTTACAGGTGACTAGTGAGAATCTGCAAAAACTCTTGGAGAAGAACTCTTTTCTGGAGAATTCCCTTTCCGATGCTCACGATGAACTTCAAGCCTTGAAGGCTGAATCCACGAGCTTAGAAAATTCATACCAATTACTCGAGAAGGAAAAGGTTGTGCTGATCAGTGAAAGGGATGACATAACTTCTCAGTTGGGAACCACCCAGACAAGGCTAGATGACATGTGTAAAGTTTATGGAGATTTGGAAGAGAAATATATGGCTCTGGAGAAGGAGAATGAATCCACTCATGGAAAATTAGAAGGGCTGCAGATTTTATTGGACGTAGAAAGGCAAAAACATGCCAATTTTGTCCAAAAGAACGAGCAACGATTCACTGCCGTCCGAGCTGAGATGGAGCTTTTGCAGGAAAAATCTCAACAGAGAAAGAGAGAACTTGAAGAAATGCTGGATAATGCCTTAAATTATGATATTGAAACATTTGTCTTGCGTAAGACTGTCCAAGAGCTAGAAGAAAATAGCTACTCCTTGCTAGTTAAGCATCAGAAACTCTTGGAGGAATCCAGTTTGTCAGAAAAGCTGATTTTAAAGTTAGAACAAAACTATGTTGAGCAAAGTGTTGAAATCAAATCCTTGTTTAATCAAGCTACTAGTCTGAGGGAGGGAACTTATGATGTTTTGAAAGCACTCAACATTGCTCAAGGCCACCCGTGCAATGATCAAAATGGGCAAGACCATATCTATCTCAACCAATTGTTGAGTAAAGTTCAAGATATGAAGAAATCCCTCCACCAAGCTGAGATGGCAAATCAGCAGCAGACGGTTGAATTGTCAGTTCTTGTCACATTGATTGGGCAACTAAGACTAGAGGCAAAGAATCTTGAGCTGGAAAAGAACACTGTTGAGCATGAGTTCAAGATCAAGACTGAGCAGTTCTTAATATTGCAGAGTGAGGTCCATGAACTCCACGAGATGAATGAAAAGTTATTGTCCAAATTAAATGACGGGGATTGCAAAGAGGAAGCTCTACTGGCTCAGATAGAGGATCTACGTAGGAAGTTAATGAACATGCAAGATGCTTGTCAGGTTTTACATGAAGAGAATATAGACCTCCGTGGAGAGAGAAGATTCTTGACAGATGAGCTCCTACTCTTGGAGCAAAAGAAAGGAATCTTACAAGAGGAAAATTGTGTTTTATTTGGTGAAGTATTGACTCTAGATAATCTTTCCTTCCTTTCTAGAGACTGTATTGTCGAGAAACTTGTACTACTAAGACAGCTTGCTTCTGATCTAAATAAACTTCATGATGTCAATGGTGATCTCATGGGAAACTTAAGATTAACAGAAGGGAGGTTGGAAAAATTGCAAATGGAAAATGCTCATGTCAAGGAAGGATTGTTGAAGACAGAGGAGGAGTTGAGGATTATCTCTATTGTCAAAGATAAGCTTAGTAACGAGGTTGAAAATGGAAAGAAAATGTTAAATCAGAAGGAATTGGAACATCGGGAAGCAGAACAAAAGGTAAATCTAGTGGAAAATAAGAATTTAGAGTTGACCAAAATTGTGGAAGATCTGAGGATGGAGTCCAACGAACTTAAGATGATTGGAGAAGGTCAAGAAAATCAGATTCTCAAACTATCCGCAGATAATGACCACTTGAGTATGGAGAATAATCGCCTGTGTGAAGCAAGTCAGGTATTGGAACTTTATCTGCACAAATTGCGTGGAGAGCATGACGAGAGCAAAACCAGAGAGGAGAATTTGCATTCTGAGCTACAAAAGAAAATAACTGAGATTGAGATGTGGGAGAATGAGGCTGCATTGCTGTTCGATCAATTACATATGTCCATAGTTAGTCAGCTTCTTTATGAGCAGAAGTTCCATGAATTGTGTAAAACTTCTGTCGACTCTATAAATGAAAATGAAGGTCTCAAAATTCAATTGGCTGCATACGGCCCTGTAGTAATTTCCTTGGAGGAATCTATAACATCCCTGGGGAAGAATATCATTTTACCTGTCAAGCTTCAAGATTCTGAAGATAAGAAAATGGAGGTATTGTTTATTATTCTACATATATGTACCTAGTTTACATATGGTGTTTTCAGAACATGAAAACTATAGTTCTTTAATGCTTAAATTAATGAGCCATTTTAAAACTTGTACATCCATGTCCTAGTAAGTATGCATCATACTGGCTACAAAAGTTGTGAATTAGTGGCTTGTAGAGACACTGCATGACAGAACATAGAATTAGGGAATTCTTGAAAAATTATTACAAGTCACATCTGAGAAATGGCAATTAAAGAACATATAAATACTCATGTTTGATTAATTTAGATATAAACTACTATTATGTGATGAAATTTTACAAGTAAATAATCAACATAAAGCACTATCCAATAAAAAGTGAAATTAACAAATTAGATGAACATCAAATTATAGAAATCATATCCTTCAACATTCATCGCTTATCTGAATATTTAAATAAATTCCATTTTACTTGAACATCCGAAACATATATTTAGCTTTCTTTCATAAAAAAATTGTTCAAGGAGTGTGCATGATTCAGCAAGTGTGAGGTGGCATGACTGACATGAAAACATTTCTTAAGTTTCAAAGCAGCCTGGTCTGTTAGTAATTCAATTTTTAATTCTTTATTTCTGTCTCCCTTTCAAACTCCGACACGTGTCCATTCATATTACTGACAGACCAATCTAGGATACTTGGGTTTTCTTTAACCAAATAAGAACTTCACTTGATGTTAAAATGTTTGGTCATACTATAGTCAGATCCAGCACAGCTAACTAGAACCATAAGTTTTGACTTTTTTAATTAGTTCCTTTTGGTTTTAACATAGATATTCTTGCACTACATGTCTTTTTGTCGCAATATAGCTGACTCTGTGAATATATAGCACATGATTTTGGTTGGAATCTCGTGTAGATTTTTGGGATTTAGACATGGGTTTTCCTGAAAATAGTTCCTGAATATATGAACAGTAGTAAGCTGTTATGACATTACTGAGTGAACACGAGTGAGAAACAATAGATTACACATAATAATTGCATACTGTTGCATTCTTTTTGTAAGTTTCTAATTCTCTTGCGATTAGCTATTAGCCATCATACTGATCCCGGTTGGGTTTGATATTTTTGAGAAGCATACTCTATTTCTCAAATTTCAGTATTGAACTTTGTCATGAGATATGGTACGGCGATGGTTGCACAATAGTAGTTTCCCTTCATTTTTTAGGATTATCTCCAGGTTACATGGCTAGAATTTCTATATATCGAAGTTGCTGGCTGCATTTTCCACGTGCATTACTTGTACTAATTGCTGGACTCCTCTTATTTGGTCATTTTTAGGGTTCTCAAGAGAGGAATTGTCTCGTTGGAAACCATCTGAATGAAAATGAAAACCCCGTGGTGCCCAACACATTTTCAGACTTGCAAAATCTGCGGGCGAGGATTCAAGCTATCGAACAGGCAGCAGTTGAAATATATCAGCTAAGGGCTCAAGAAATAGTTGATCTCCATGCAAAACTGGAGGGTGCAACAAGGCAAGTCGAGGAGTTAAAATCAGAATGCAGACTATATAGGAGAAACTTGAAGTCATCAACTGAAATCTCCGAGGCAGACAGGACACTTCTGACGAAAGACATCTTGCTCGATCAGATTTCCAAAAGTTCGTCTTATGGAATTAGCAGGAGAGAACAGATCGAACCTGATAATCAAATAATTTCACCAACCAGTGATAGAAATCATGATTTACACAGTGTGAAATCAGTAAGGAAACAGAAAGGCGAGCCTCTTGGTTCAGATGGACTGATTGAAAAGGAGTTCAGTGTCGACAAGTTGGAAATTTCGAAAAAATTTACCGACCCCCTTCAAGAAGGAAACAAGGGCAAGGTACTGGAAAGGCTGAATTCAGATGTTCAGAAATTGGCTAATCTTCAAATTACAGTTGAAGACTTGAAGAGGAAACTCGAAGTTACTGAGAATGGCAAAAAGGGAAAAGCTGTTATAGAATGTGAGACGTTGAAGGGACAGCTCGAAGAAGCTGACATGGCCATCATGAAGTTGTTTGATCTCAATGGCAAATTAATAAAAAGTATTGAAGACAATTCTATCCCAGATGTTAAGACCTCATTCGACTCAGAAGATGATGGAGTCAAAAGGAGGAGAATCCCTGAGCAGGCACGAAGAATGTCTGAAAAAATTGGCAGGTTGCAGTTGGAGGTACAGAAGTTACAGTTTGTTTTGCTAAAACTTGACGAAAAGGACAATAAGGGAAAAAATCAGACATCTGAGACAAAACGAAGAATTCTTTTGCGGGATTATCTCTATGGCATGGGAAGAACAAGAAGCGGGCGAAAGAAATCACATTTTTGTGCATGCGTTCAGCCTTCGGCGACAGAAGATTGAGGTTTCAACACACTATATGCCTGTTAGAAGAATAGCTCTTCTTCATTTGCATAGTTTCTTTCTTTATACATATTTTCCTATAGATATTCATATCTACATTTTCTGCCTTAAGAATATTATACAATCTTTAGGCACTTGTAAATGTTTAATGCTTCTAAATTGCCTGTACTTGATATAGTGAATAATTTTAAACCATGATCTGTCCTACATTGGCAAATCTAGCTGTGCAAGAAAAGAGAATAAATTTTTTCCAATTAACTATATCCTCTTCAATTTTTCATTCATTATAATCTATAGAAACTGAAATGTCTTATTATTTCAACCTCTTTTTCTTATTTAGAACGGTCCACTCTCGTCAATTCTTTCACAATATAATCCAGTGATATTCAATCCTCTCTCTCAAACATTTCATAAAGGGGTTATTAGTAAAACTCACGAAAATGCAACGGCAAAGAGTAAACCAAATTCAAATACATATGAAAAACCTCTATATGAAAAAAGGATATGTTTCGAATTTCGAGTCCTTTCTTCTGCATAGATCTCAACGAAAATAGCAATCACAATGCATGAAAACCTTTATGAAAAAGATGACAACTTGACGTTATAACCATGATAATGCTACTGAGTAGCAAATGAAGACATCACGCATTCAACCAAGCTTAAATATAAAACAAGGTCAGATCAGTACAAGAATGTCGGCTTGGCAATGGCACTAGATGTTATGAATACAAGAAGCCTTCTCTTTGCAATGCTGCAAGAGTTTGGTCATGTTTTCTCTAATAGTTCTGCCTATCGGATCAATGTGCTTACAGCTCTGCCCTATATAATCTGAGTCGTGATGTCCAGACAAGACAACATCTGGATGCAAATTGTCTCCACAGTCGATTATAATATTATGAAGCAAACAACATACCAAGATAATACTAGGTAGTTTCCTCTTATCAGGCCTCCACATAACCTTACTCAGGATTCTCCAACCACCCTTCAGTTCCGAAAATGCCTTAACAGCAGCAGCTCGGGCAGCTTCAAGCATTTGATTGAATTCTAACATGGGAATTTCAAGATCATTATCTTCGTATGGAGTTATAAGCCATGGAAGAAGAGGGAAATTAGCACCACCTACTATATATTCTCGAATCTCCTCTCCTTTAGTCGGCATCCCGACCTTTCCATTTAACCGGTCGCCACTTTCACAAAGTTTGTAAAATCCAGAACACTTTAAAAGTCGGGAAATAGGCATGCCCCCTGGCCAACCCGTTACAATATCTAGAAATCGCATCTCATTATCAACGACCCCTTGGACGAACATGCTGTAATTTCTTTCTTGATCACACCAATCATCTGAAGTTTCAACAGCAGGAAGGGTCATAATGATGTGAGTAGCATCAATGGCTCCACAACAATTAGGCAATCCCGAAAATGCTTCAAATTTAGATTTGATTTCGTCCATTTTACTAGAATCAGGCCATTTGAGATGGTGCTTTGCCCGTTCTTCCATGGCCTCAATAAATCTCCAAGTGACCTGAGAAACAGTGGACTGTCCTACTCCAAACGAAATTCCAACGGAAACTTGGGATTCGCCAGAAGCCAATCTTCTCAACGCAATAGCAACTTGCTTCTCAACACTAAGGAGCCTTCCCTCAATATTGATGAGACCCGAAGGTGGTCTGGAAATAAGATCTTCTCTTACAAGTGAACAGATGTACTCAAAAGTTTTCTTCGATACCCGAAAGAAATATTTGAATCCTTCTTCCTCGTTGGAGGGTTCATTTGAACCTGCAAATTACAAAATAAGTTAACAAAGACAGTTTATGGAGAAATCAAAAGTTAAAAATCTACAATCAATTAATGAAGAATTTATAGAAGGAATGACAGATTCAACGATAGGCTAGAAATTTTGATAGTAATCAAGAATCAAAGAAAACGTGTAAATAGAAACAGTAAATAAAGATCAAGAAACGTACAGTAAAAAGATAACTTGCTGAAAAATGCACCAAGAAAAAGGGAAACACACCTAGTGTCGGAGAGTTCTTACGCCAGAAAATATCCCACCATTCAGAATCAATAGCTCTGTTATCCATGGGAACTGAGCTTACACTCTTGCTCTTCTTTTTCTTCTTGATTTTGGTCTTAGTTTTGTTCTTCATTTTCTTGAATTTCTTAGCATCATCTTTCTTGGGTTTTTTGTCGGGAGCCATCCCAGCAATGTTTACAAGAGAATCGACAGCCAATTTTTTATCTTCCTAAATCGAATTTCACTAACATCGGCAAGCAAGATTGATTGTAAATAGCGATTTAAATGAATACGTGCGTACGATTTCAGTTGAAATTATTCTATTTAGCTGCAACTGGTGGGGAAATGTATGAAAATAACCCAAATTTGAATCCATAATACCAAAATGACCTTTGACTATTCAAAGGTAATAAACTACCCAAAATACCCTCAAAATAAAAGGTTTTAAAACAAGTCATTTTAGTCCCTAAA
>CAIGRF010271795.1:4516-15732 GCA_903798235.1 Fraxinus ornus
AAAGAAAAGAAAAACTAAAGAATTAATTGCAGATATACTCTCAAACTTTTTAAAAAGTGCAAATCAGTCCAAAAAGGACAGGTAAAAAACTGCAGATATGGAAGAAAATATCTATTACAAGCCATCTTTTTTGTAAATGCAGAAAATGCAATTATTGTCCGCTTGTATAAAACATGACGTAAAATGATTCATAATGTATATTTGAATTGGAGTCTTCTATTCTTCCATATCTGCAGTTTTTTACCTGTCCTTTTTGGACTGATTTGCACTTTTTAAAAAGTTTGAGAGTATATCTGCAATTAATTCTTTAGTTTTTCTTTTCTTTCCTTTTTGTTTTATTTAAATGAGGAGTAAAATTTTCAAGGACATGTGAAAAGGACGTTCAGCACATAAAATGTAGAATGTAAGGGCATAAATGTCAAGAAATAAAAGGTAGGGATGGTTTTCGAAATCAACCCCAAAGGTTGTGCTAATTAGCCTTTTACAAATAATATTTTTAGATGATGTGGACATGATTCATCATCCACATCATTTTTTAATTCCACGTGCAATTTATTTTCCACCTGTACAGATGGATTTGGCTCCAATGATGGAAGGGTAACTTAATGAATAGTTGAGTGAGCATTCAGTAATCGTTTAAAGTTCGGTGAGCAAACAGTAATCTTAGTAAAGTTCGATGAGCATTGATTTAATTAACTCCCCTATCTTCTTGATCCTATAATAATAAAACTCAATTGGACAACTCTCTCATTCAACGCTATCTATCACCAACTAACAATATTGACTGAGACACAAATTAGCTATATTAGGTCAGTCCACCAAGAACTTGTTTATAGAACAGAAATGGCTGGATGGCTACCGGCAAACCACAAGTCAAAAAGAAGCGATATCGATATGAGTTTCACTTTTTCCTACAAATCTGGCCTAGATCTTATGCAAAACTGCGACTTACCTCCTCCATTCAAGCTTTTTGCTGGCCCGGTGAACAAAATCTGCAAGGTAGAGGAGCAGGAAGTGGCTGAGGATGAAGTTATGATGTCTAAAGATTCAGAAGATGGGAAGTTGGAGATTCTAAAGGCCTTGAGACTATCACAAACACGAGCACGGGAGGCAGAGAGGAAATGTTCGGTTCTGTTAAAGGAGAGGGATGCCATCTCCAATTTACTGCTTGACGAATCGTTGAGATTGTTCGCCTATAAGCAATGGGTTAGATTGCTTGAGTTTCAAGTTTCCATGTTGGAAAGACAAAAGAGAACTGAGTGCGTTAAGAGCGATTCTAGCAGTATAAAACGCTATGCTGCTGTAGCACTTTTTTTGGCTATTGCCGGAATGGGTCTCGCAATTGGTTGCAGTCAAATATTCTAATCTGTTTTCCCTGTAGCAATCTTGTTCAGTTTTTTCATGCAACAGATCGATTACACACTTCAGATATTGTGCTAAAAATAGATACAGAATACTGAATAAGAGATGCTCTTATCTGACTAGCATTCTGCTTAATTCAAAATTCACTGAAAATTCCCAAAACATGTAGATTCAGATGCTCTTTTTTATCGACCTGTGTAAGGGACTGTATATTTCATTGCATAAATGAAAATATCCAAGAAATCGAAGAAAAAATTAGCAATGTTGATACCCTTCAAATCCACAATTCTTTTTTTTTTTTTTTTTCTTTTTTTTAAAACGGGAACTTAAGCGCGCACAGGAGAGCTCAAGCAGAGGTACTCGACCATGCATATACCAATTCACTCGCATTAGCAAACAAATATATGCATTGCATGCACATCTTCATGCATTAGGAGATGTGTGCACTTGCACATGGGCACAAAAAGTAAGAGGATGTCAGAAAAATATTTTAACTGCATTCTCGAAACACATTTACAGAAGCAACAACCTGGGTTTATTCTACTCTACAAGTTAAGCGTATGCTATTATAGATATTAACACAAGCACATATATATACAAGATGGTGAGTACGAAAGATAATGAACTATAGTTAAATCACATGATGGCCCCGTGTACAGACCTCAGATGACCATAGCAATCATCACTGCTTCCATAACACTCCAAACAGACCCAGCAAATATGCCTCCCGCACCTACACTCGACATGATTGCACCCCTCCACCTTCTCAATCGTGAAACCACAGCATGGGCACTTCTTCACATTCTCTCTCCCATTACACCATTCCTTCAGAGAAGAATCAGGGTCGTCTTTGAACTCCTGATACTTTTCGCATGACACGTACGGATGATACTCCATGTGGCACCGTGTACATGTCTCCACTAAACACGAACCACAGGCAAATAGTTCGCTTGAACTACCACGATCTGCCACTTGATAAACTGATGGACAGTCAGGTGAAGGACAAAATCTATAAGCGCCCCCACTCCCTGCCACAAATGCACCCAGGGATGCCCTGAAAAGTTCCTCCAACTTCTCACTAGATAATAAAGACCTCAAGTCAGTAAGCAGAATCAGAGCCCCACAGCCGTTGTGTGTACAGACTAAAGGGAAGCTGTCTTGACTTCTTATTGCAGACTCACACTGATCTACTAAGCATAACCGACAGAACTCGTGTGTACAGCCTTCGAGCCTATAACCATCTTCCACTTCACACAAGCAAATCGGACAGGCAAAATCATCATCATTTCCTTGACTTTGTAGACTAGTTTGTGCGATATCATGAATTATGCCTTCAACTTTTTGCTTCAATTCTTTGGTCCCGACCATAGATATGCAATGGCGCCTGGCATTTAAAGAGAACTCTGCCTCGGGAACCTTTTCTTTAAGCCCGTGAAGGTCCGATCCAAAATTCTGAACTACTCTCTTCATCATATCAGGAGGTAGAAGTCCACCACGAAGTTGGATCTCAAGTTTCTTACTATCATGTAGAGCTGCAAGGGATTTGACAAGCCTCTGCTGTGCAACATCAATCTTGTCTGCAGACCCAAACACCCTGATAATTAGGCTATGCTTGTCAAATAGTATATAGGTTCCTGTATCTCGCTGAATTGATTTCAAAAGCATGACACCATCTCGTGAAAAAAGATGCTGAATAACTGCTGGAGTAATATCAGCATGTAGTAAGATCTTCCCATTCATGAGCTGCTCCAGAGGTCTTCTCAATTCAACCAAAACTTTTGTAGCACTGGCAGATATCTTTACTCGATAAGAACCATTCTGGTTCCTCTCTAGGTTACATTCGGCACCTGCAAATAAGCAAGTTCAATGACTTCATCTGCAATGGGAGAATAAGATGACCAAACCACAAAAACAAAAATTAACCAGAAAAGCCAATCTGCAACTATACTAATTACACTCTTTTGCTATTAAAATATATGCTAAGTGGCCACGATGTCTGTTCTATAGGAAGAGAAGGCATCCATTGCTCTCCTTTTTCTTCCGGAAAATTGAAAATTGTAAGAATAATATAAAACCTACCTCCATGATAAGATGTAAAAAAAGGGCCCAACTAAGAAGGGTGAAAATAATAAAGACTATTCTATTTTAAGAGAACTTCAAACTTCTGGATTGAACACCCTACTCAATTGAGATAATATAGAAACCATCCAGATTCCAGGGAATGGAGTATAAAAGGACTCAAAATCATACCAGGGAAAAGCTTTATGACAAAGAGCAACAATTTAGCCAACAGAACATTATGCCCCTCTTTGGGCTCCATTTTTCCAAAAAATATTTTTTTCCAAAACTTATTTTCAACCACATTCTCCCATAAAATAATGTTACACGTAAACCCAAAACTTTTCTTTATTTTTTAATTACACATTTCCAAAAAATAACTACTCCAAAACAAGTTTTCCCCAAAAAACTCATTTTAAGGCTTTGTATTCAATTTAACGTTCTTCAAAATATTAAAGTTTAGACCACAAAAAGATACATTCCATACCAAGAAAACACTATGCATATTCATGTCAAATCATAATGCCTTTAGAAAGAACAATATGAACACCTTTCATTCCATTTCTTCTCATAAATGAATGTTTGATGTCAACCTTGTGCTGAAAGTAACAGAATAAACACAACTGAACATCAAAAGAAAACAAAAAACACAGAAAATTTGTAAAATAAAAGACTGATTCGGGGTCATATAATGTGATCGGCTTATTGTTACTTACAAAGCAACAGTAAGAGTGCATTGAATGTGCCTAATAACATGCATTGAATGTGCCTAATAACATACTATGGAACAGTCAATAACTGGGGTAAAACATACTAGGGAAACAGACCTTCAGATATAATGGAGTTGCAACCTATAAACAGATATCAATAAACACATTACTTGGGACAAGGCATTTTCATTGTATCAGGAAGACGGCCAAAAAATGATTGTACTGGTGATAAAGGGAACAAAAATCTGCTAAATAATTACCCTTTCGCCGCTGAACCCTTGAAAGTAAAGAATCCAGCTGTTCCTTGATAACAAGATAGACAGGTGCAGGACAGGATACAGAGCTATGAAACAGTTGCTGGCATCTTATCCTCTGCCAGGAAAGACATCCAGGCAATACTTTCCCATCAATTTGCTCCAAAGCCTTTGCTGCCTCCAAATGTAAATTTCCGTCAAATGTAATTAAGGCTCTCATGCAACTATCCTTTGGTTCTGGTTGGAAGACCTGAACGCAGACAGAGTTACCCTGTGGGCCCCTTCTAGGCATAAAGGGGGAAATTTCTCGCAGAATTGCTTCCTGACAAACCAGGATTGAAGGATCATCCACAGCATCTCCTCTCAATAAAAAGAAGTCCAGGATTTGTTTGCTTGTTGCTGCATTTAGCACCTCAAATATATCATCTTCAGAGAGTTCCTTATCCAGTCCCTTAATCACAACGCTGTCCATATACTTCTCACCAGGTACAGACCGAACATTTTTACCTCCAATCATCAGATTGGAGAAGTCACTAACCATAAAGATGACATCCCTCGGATGACACTTCACAATTGCTACCCCTTTACTGAACCTACGTGGCCAATAAATTTTTGCTTTAAAAGAGGGTAATGAAGCCGATTTGTGATCACCACCATAGGGGTTCCTTGAAGGAACTACCTTTAGCAAGCCCCCACCATACTCAAACTGATTTAAGTCAACAGCTTTCTCAGCAGCATCAGGTGTTAAAAACGTTACCCTTCCCCACTTCCCGTTCTCCCTGCTGTCTTGGCCAATGCCTGAGAACTTGTAAATGGCACAAATATCACCTGAGGTGAATCTCTCCAAGAACATGAGGAGCTCCTTATCATGAAGGGCATTCCAATTTGAATGAAATATGTCCACAGTCAAAAATCTCTTCTCAAGCTCCAGATGTTTTATCTTGGCACCAGCTCCAAACAGAGCAACTGAAGGAAAGACCTTGGGTCCTCCCTTATACAAACATTTCTCCAAGCATTCATTCTGCAGCAACTTAATTTCATACCCCAATGCATCATTCACAGCGCTCCAAACTTTCTCCATATCTTGAGAAGAAGCATACAAAAATACTTCACTGCTATCTACACAAACTTCAATACCTATCCGTTCATCCATAAATGAAGCTCTAATGCAAGAAACAAGATGGCATACATTACTATTACATTTCCCACAGAATCTTTTTAGCACTACACTTCCGAGTCCGGACAAAACCCTCTTCTGCAACTGCTGGCTATCCATCTTCAAGAAATCAAAAACTGGCGGAGGAGAAAGAGTAGACAAAGATTTATAGTCAATTGCAGTAACACAGACCAGATAGTCATTAGATACAGAGAGAACCTCGCCAAAAACCACCCATCGTGGCCTCTGACTAAAGTTAAGTAAAGAACATGAAGGATGCAATTGAACATGTTTCCCAGTCGATGCCACTTCATATCCAAGTTGATCATACCCAGAGTACATTGCCACATTTTCTGCAAGGGAAGAAAGAATTACATTTTTCAAAGTTTCATCATGCAATCGATATTTCACAGGCTTTGCCATAATTTTAGTATATTGTGAGTGCAATATCTCAAGCACATTTTTCAAAGTTTCATCATGCTCAGTGATCTGAGGATCCCAACTCCAGTAACTTGGCACAATAATATTGCATTCATGCTTAAGGCAAGCTTCCAGTTCTTGCACAGTGTCATGGCATCTCTTCATGGACTTCGCATTAATTCTATTTTCCCAGCACCAGATATTTTTCCTTTCCCGAGGCACAGCCTCCCACTTTCTATAAACAGACAGCAAAGTGAAGAGATCCCCATTTTGGTGGCAAAATTGCACCTTAAGGCAATCAGATTTCAACTTATCTTCCTCTGTACCAATTCTGCAAAATATGCTACTAGAATTTGCCATAACTGCAGCAAGAACAAGGCCCTCAATACCTAGGCGCTCATGGAAGCATTTAAGGATTATTTTACCAAGACGAGGTTCAATACCCAACTTAACTAAATCCCAACCTTCTTTGGTTAATTCATGAGCATTATCTCTCACTACAACAGCTCCTAATTGAATAAGATTTCTGATGGCCATCTCTATCGCTCTGACACTGGGTGCATCAACAAAATCAAAATCTTCCACATTCTTGATGCCTAAAGCAAGAATCCTCAGAACTGCAACACCAAGATGAACCATACGAATTTCTGGTTCCTGATGAGGCAACATCGAAGAATAATCATCTTCTGTGTAGAGTCTATAACATGTTCCAGGCTCAGTTCTCCCAGCACGACCGGCCCGTTGATTCGCAGAGCTCTGGCTAATTCTGCAAACCCTTAAAACATTCATGCCAGTGGCAGGATCAAATCTGCTTTCCTTCACCATTCCAGAATCAACCACATATTTGACCCCTGGAATTGTCAATGATGTCTCAGCAACGTTAGTGGTGAATATAACTTTTCTTTTTCCTGGGTAGTTCAGAAAAACTCGATGTTGGTCCTCGTAAGAAAGTTTTCCATGTAATGGTAACACACTGGCAGACGGAGCTTGAAACATCTCACAAGCCAATTCTACTTCCATCTGAGAGGTCAAGAAGGCAAGTATTGTTCCATCCTTCTCAGTTTTGTGTATCTCAGTCACCATCCTCACAACATCAAGAACATATGACGCAATCGATCGAGAACTGAAAGATCCTTCGTTGCATGGGACATATTTAATATCAACGGGATAATTTCTGCCCGCCACATGAAAGGTTCCACAACCAAAAAAGTAGTCTGCCAACTGGTCTGCATCAGCTGTTGCAGACATAATTATAAGCCTCAAATCAGGCCTCTGACCGAGTAGATTCTTAATCATCGACAGAAGGAGATCTGTGTTCAAGCTTCTTTCATGAGCCTCGTCAACAATAATGCATGAGATCCGGGATAATAGCGCATCGCTCATGTAGTGCTGTAGTAGGCAGTGGTCAGTCATGAATATAACCTTACAGCCGAACTCCAGAGATGACGAACATGATGAACAAAAAATAACTGAAGTTTCTTTGGAACAACCACAACTTTCCTCTTTAACCCTTTCTGCCAACGAGATGGCAGCAAGTTTACGCGGCTGAGTGCAAACAATAGACTCATGACCAAACATTCCTGAATCGGCAAGAAACTGAACCAATTGTGTGCTCTTTCCTGAGCCGGTCTCCCCTATCAGCACTGTTATCTGTGGAAATTGATATCAAATATTTAGCCCATGTTTCAGCCCCATTATCCAAAAATTCATTTTCAACCACACATTCTAACAACAAAATAATTTGTACGTAAACCCAATTTTTTCCTTGCTTTTCAACCACACATCTCCAAAAAACACTATTACAAAACCCTTTCTTTTTTTCTTTTCCTTTTTAAAAAAAAAAAAAAACGGGGCTCAAACAAAGGACATAGATAGGGAAACAGAACACTAGAAACTATATGAGTGCAATCCAATTAGAAATATAAAGACCAAAATGTGTGTGCACATTTGTGCTATATGTTCTACTCGTGAGCAAAACACTTGGGGAGTACCAGGTATGCACATATGCACACACATTAGGCAATATGTAAAACATGACTCAGGAAACTGTTTAAGCCTCCCTACTATGTGTTTTTCTTCTATGTGAACCATTAGATACCACGTGAAAGATTTTATTCCTCCGCATATTATAGTTCAATTGAAAATATGGAAGTGCAGAGGTTCACAAAAAGTTCTATTTATCATATCTATTTTACAATAATCTACTAATAGACACCAGGTAAAACTCAATAATGCTTAGCAAAATTCAGTTGAAAATCTGTGTATAAGAGCTCTTGTCAAAAAAAAAAAAAAAAAAAAANNNTAAAAAAGAAAGAAAGAAAGAAAGAAGTTCAAGAATGAAAATAATATTTTAATTGTACAAAATAATAGAAACAAATGGATAATTATATTGATAATTCCAACGAACCATGACCACTTTTTACTTTCTTTTTATCTTTATTTTTTTCAAGAGAAAGGGGGAAAATGAATGATTAAACTGGTAAGAGTAAATATAAAGATGAAAGAACTACAAAATTTTAAATGTATTTCATATAATAATGGTCATTGAGCATCCTGCAAATAGTGCATATTTAATGTTGCCCTGAAAGGTAGAATGCAGCCCAACAACTTTTTTAGCTCGGTCTTCAGTTTTTCATATGCATTATGTCTAGTTTTTAACAAAATTGAAGCCTTTTTTAACGGTTCATATTCCTCTCCAAGAAATACGAACTCCTCACTTCACAAGGATTTCTTGCTTCTATCTGGACAGTATTAATTCCACTAGTATTCCAGCAGACTTGACTATCAAATAGTCACTCTCATCAATGCCTAATAGAACACATACCAAAGTCTATTCCTGAATCTTTGCCACCAAATAACAAGAGAGAGAACATAAAATCTATTGCGACATTCATATTCTGAAAAATGGAAAAATACCGAAGGTATATTAACAAATGAAGTTGAATGAAACTAAATTAACCTGCTGGCCGTGAATTTGCTTTAAAAGATCATGCCGATATGCATAAATTGGCAATCCTTCATCAAGCCGCCTACATTCCCTCCTTATCAGGCTGTAAATCCTTCCCCAGTCAATCTCTCCCTCTAAATGAAACACCTCTACCACCGGCTCCGTTTTCTCCTCATTCTCCAAATAATCAACAATACACCTCAGCCCACTCTTGAATTCCTCAAGCCTCTTTGAGATCAAATCTCTCTCAGCCTCCAATCCTTGCTTTTTCCTCTTCAACTCTTCAAAGATTCTTAACTGTGACGGCTTCTTCAATTTATTTGAAATCATCTTGATATCAACCACAGCATTCTCCAGTTTCTTCACCCATTTTTGCACCAAGTATCCCTCCATCAATCCCTTAATTTTGTCCAAAAATACACTTTTCAGACGACCATTCAGCTCCTGCTTATCTGAGGCCAAATCAATATTGGACACAAGTCGAGGAATAAAACTGTGCTCATTTTTTCCTAATTTTACCTCCCATAACTCAATCATTGTTTCCAAAGCTTCATTCCACTGCTCGTAAAAGAGAGTTGCGACAAATAATTTTGATACCAAAAAATTGATTTTTTCGGGTGGGAATTTAATCTGTCGGGTTAAAGCTTCAACGTCCAGTTTGTTAAGAGCACAGCTGGGATCCGACCGCATCTGTATGACAAAGTTAGGGCGATTCGAGGGTGGATCCGGCGGACGATCTTGTCGGTAGTTGGGGGAGGACAGGGGTCTCCACTGTTGCCTCTGGTAGTGATGTAAAGGTGGGCCGTGCCGGTGGTTGTAGTAGCTGTTCTGAGACGTTTGTCCGCGCAAAGAATGGGTTCCCGGCGGCGGTGGAGCGCCGTAACTAGCGTTGGGGTTTCTTGGTCTGTTCATTTGTACGGAGTCAGGGTTTTGTAGGAAAACTAAAAACCCTAAAGAAAGAGAGTGGAATAGAGTGAGAAATCAATGGAAAGACGCAATACGATAATTGAAAAGTGTGTAAACACAGATATATGTACGCACAATAGATATAGATTAATCGGAGCACGAAAGGGTTGAAAAGAAAAACGGAGACCATAAATTCGTGAATTTTGGGGAATTAATAATACTGTGTTTGGACTGGATTATGCGAATTGTTTATTTATGAAAGATACCATTCAAAGTAATGTTATTTACACTAGAGGTCCCCTAACTTTGAGTTGTGTTTCATTTTAGTTACGTGTCTAGTTTGTAATCGGGGCGGGCAACTCTAGGTGTAGGTTTCTTGTGATACAATTTCGAAATGGAATTGAAACTTCTCTGTTACGAGTTTAGAACAAAAATAAATAAATAAATAAAAAATCGAGTGACTAAAATAAACTTTTCTCAAAGTCATGTAACCTTTAGTATATTTTACTGTTCAGAATTATATGATGTACTCGATGTCCCGAACCTAGAACTCTTAAATTCAACTTACTTTAATGAAACATATAAATATGTTGAAAATAATTATAGATTCATTTAAATTTAGTTATTAAAAAGTTGAGTATAACATCGACACGTTTTATATCCGACTAAAATTTAGATACCTTAAATTACAGTGATGTGTCAAACTTTGATTAGAAGGACAGCCAATCGAATAGCGAGACATATTCAAAATATATGTACTCTCAATTTAGTCACATTTGTTTTCTACAAACCGTATGTTTGCTAGAGCTTAAAAACAATTTTTTTTTTCTTTCAAATGTATTTGAAAAAAAAAATTAAATAAAAAATAATTCTATCTTACTGTTAAAATAAGTAAATTAATCATTTTTTTTTTTATTTTCATCAACGAAATAAATTCAACATTTTAAACCTACTTTTTTATGTATAATCAAACTCATCCAAACATGGTACTTCTTGACAAGAAGATATGAACATAAGGACAAACAAGAAATTAGAACCAAGCCTCCTTTTTAGTTTATTTGGTAAACCTTAAGGCTTAAGCCTGATTTTGGATTCTTGGATTGAAGTGACAAAATGAAAAAAGCATAAGAAAAGAAAATACCGTACGAATTTGCTTTCTTTTTAAAGCAAAAGCTTTAGCCAGTTAGCCTTTTTGTCAATTCATAATAATGAAACAAATACTGTCATCCGTCTCAATTATATAGGTTAATTTCCTTTTTTATCTTGTCTCAAATATATAGACATGTTTCCTAATAAAGAATATTTTATTTTGTTCCTTTACCAATATATCCTTATTAAATTTTGGATAAATGCACTAGTCCAGGCCGACAGCCCACCCACCAATAGGGGGCGCCAAGTGGCGC
>CAIGRF010271879.1:0-13100 GCA_903798235.1 Fraxinus ornus
TGAAGACTTGAATTCAATTGTTAGAGATAAAAAATAATTTGTTTGTTATAATCAAAACACGATATTAATCATGTGTCAACAATTTCTTATTTGGAGAAAGAATCAAATCAAACATTACATGGAATCTAAACAAAGTTAAAAGAAATTGAAATGAGAAAAGAAGAAATGCACCCGATATTAAATTGGTCGAGGTAAGATTTAAACTCTTTCTCATTCGAAGGAATTTGACCTACATCGGTACTAATGATTTTCTGCAATCATCTCCCAAAATACAACGACCATATCCCGCAATAGGAGCACTCTAAATTACATAGACCAACGATCTTGAAATAGAATTTTCTCTCTTACAAAACCATGATTTTTGATTCAAGAGAAACCACTTTGATAATGTGTTTTGATGCAAAACAAACAATGAATATGATATGGAATGAATCTAGCTTTCTGAGAGATCTTATTTATAGAAGATGAGGAGTTGTGGCCAAAGAGACAACTTCAAACTTAGCATGTCTTCATAAAGGGATGCAACCCTTCAAGTCGTTCACTAACCACCCAGTTTGGCTTTCGAGTGCTCAAGGCAGAGAGACCGTCGCTCACTGCGCTCTAGGCTGTGGCTCAAGTGGCGGTATTGTATACATAATTCCCATTTTTTTTTTCTAACTTTGGACAACAATTCATCAGGAATTTGTTTTGACATTCCTTATTGCCTCGTTGGCTTTGGTCTATGGTCGGCCTTGACAATACGCTACTATTTCCTTTCCTTTTTTATTTGATTTTTTAAGAAACATACTAGGTTGACAAGAATGCCTTTGCAATTAGTTAGCGATCATGTGCATGACATGCGAAATCTTTAATGGGTTTCGACCAATTGGACCGCCTGTCACCAAAATTGACAGTTTGAGAAGCTGAATCACAAAAAAAATTGAACAGGGAACCAAGAGCTAATGTCTGGGGACCGTAGATGCAAAATTTCCCTTCATAAAAATATCTCATATTACCACGTGGCCATGATATTAAATCCATGTTCCCCCTCAATAAATTTTAATTCATTTCTTTAATCTCAATCAAACATTCTTTTAATAAAATAATATTATATATAAATTTAAAAATTCTTTTTACTTTTAAACTACACACTAATTTGTTAAAAGCAACTTATTTTCTCTTTTAAAATGATAATAAATTTATTATTTTTGTTTGATAAAAAACTTAAATTTGAGATTAATTTTAAACGGGACGGGTAGCGGGGCGGGGATTATATTTCCCGTACCCGCCCCGTACCCACTTCGGGGTAATAATACTCGCCCCATCCCCGTCCCGTGTACCCGGTTAGACGGGTAATCTCCGCCCTATTCGGGGATGGGCCCCACGGGTATCGGGTTGAGCTGGTTTTATTGCCATCCCTAAATCTAGTGTTATTGTTCTGCTGATTTTCATACACAGACACAATTTACTGCAATTACTTATAATTTATTAATTGATTATGTATCATTATGCACATGTTAACTGATGTCTGCTGCGGAAGAAATTGCATGCCAGAGAGAATTTAATTAAAAAAATTACTAATTCGGTAAAAATTCTTACCTTATTGTCAAAAAAACTTAAAATAAGCGGGACCCTCTTGGACAGCCCTTAGACAGCCCACTTAACATGTTTAGTTGTGACAAATTTCAACATTACACTGTGTACAAAAAGCATGTGCTTGTCCCATTGATATGTTATTTTTTTTTTTTTTTTTCTGGGTCCAGTCTTAATTATTTTCAAGAAGTGTTACATGGACAATAGTTCAATGACTTGAGGGATGTCTTAGATTAGGTTACATGCTACTAAATGTGGATTGTGACTGCATTAAATGGCATGGGACTTTAAGTAATGCCTCTTCTCCTGGTCGAATTGAACCGATTTGCATCAAGTCGGTGGTGCCAACTTGTAGTGCTTGTACATTCCAAGATATATCAGATCATGTATATTTCATGAGCTCCTCCTTGTAAAATGTGGGATAATGTTTCGATCGGTTGAAATATTTGTCCTATTCTCCCAATTTATATGGTATTATTTTCATTTTTAATACTATCCAATTATATGTCCAAATCGAAGCCCTTTTTTCTTAGAGCATTACGACAAGATTTACATATGTGTCACAATTTCAAACCAAGTACATTTAAGTCTCACCAAAAAGTGAACACCTTCTACACGTGAAGAAACATATACTCATTTTTAACAGCTTAAGCTTTGAAATCATGTGTTTTATGCAAATAATATCCGTATTAGTATCACGGTGGGTGTGAAAAGCGTGAAATGAGGTGTAGAAAGTAGTAGTAGTCATCTGTCATCCTCACATATATATAAAGGCCCCATGAAAACTATGCATGTACAGCCGTATTAAAATCAAAGAGTCCATCTCTCTCTCTCTTTCTATATATATATATATATATATATATATATCTATCTCTCTCACATACATTGCACACACTTCAAATGGCGTCGGACCAGTCTCTCATCACTCCTCTCTTATCCACACCTACCCCTCGCCACGTAATTCTCGACATTTCCAACTCCCACGAAGACCAATCTAACCATCAGCTTAACCCGTTCGCTTTTCTCGGGGCGGATCACGAGTTTGAGGTGCCCGAATCCAGCACCATCGACCCGTTTAGGAACCACACGCCGAGGATAGAGGGTCTCTACGAGTGGATAAAGATCGTCGTTTGTCTGCCCATTGCTTTGGCCCGGCTACTGCTCTTTGGACTGTGCTTAATGGTGGGATACGTGGCCACGGTTTTTGCGCTTCATGGCTGGACGGATAGGCAGAATCCCATGCCCAAATGGCGCTGCCGGGTCCTGTGGGTCACCCGTTATTGCTCTCGTTTCATACTCTTCTCGTTCGGGTAACTCGAGTTTTGGAAGTAGTATAATAGTATGTTAACCATGGAAAATCTATTTGTAGTGCATATTTTTTTGAATTCGATATTGGATGTTCCGACTTCTGTTTGAGTGAAAAGAGCTGTGAGCGATATTTCGGTTTAATTTACCGATTTGAATAGTAGAATGAGTAATTTGTCTAAGCTTGCACAGGCTTGGCCAAAAAAAATAAAAAAATCAATGGGGGAATGTTGGAAATAAAAAAGACTGTTCTACGGTAAGGTGAACAATAGGTATCTGTGGACGATTATTTTTCATTGTGTGAAGACGCTATAGGGGGACCCCTCTTCAATCCAACTTTCACAGTTATCAACTAATTAAACAAAAATGAAGATTAATTAATGCATTCCTATTTCTGGGTTCACCACTTCGGCATGGCACTAGTCAGATAAGTATGTTGGACTATTTAGCCTAAAATCTTTACAGTCTTTAGCTTCTCTGAAATGCAAAACGAGCTTGTGAGTGGGACTCTCCACTTTGGCGAGCAGGTGTAAGTAGGCAGGACTTGGTGGCTGTATTTAAGTAAGGGGTCTTCCTGTAAGTAGGCAGGAAGACTGAATTATACAGATTTGTTTAAGCTGCGATGGATTGTTTGGAATGAATGGAATATGCTCCACTTGGTTTGACTGGTGCGATTATGTAGGCAAAAGATGAAAAGTTTTATTTTTGTAGTTCCTGAATTCTAGAGTTTATTTCTGACTTCGAATTATATACCAGTTCTAAGTTTTTAATTTTGGGTGTGTGAGAATATAAGTGATTTGGTTAACTGTAATTGAAGGAAGTCCCATTTTGCCATGAAAGTGGACATTCATTTGGGATGTCCAGGAAAGGACATGAAAGCATTCGTGTGGGGTAAAGGGGTTTTGAAAGTTTATAAAGTGTTGATGTTTCTTTTGCTGCAAGCAGTCTGATTTGAGTAAGAATCTTATTCCTGTTTTCCTTTTGCATTTTGATGCTGCAGCTACCATTGGATAAAACGAAGAGGAAAACCTGCTCCAAGGGAGATCGCTCCTATAGTTGTATCTAATCATGTATCATATGTTGAACCTATTTTCTTTTTCTACGAATTGTTTCCAACCATTGTCGCGTCTGAGGCACATGATTCTATGCCTTTTGTCGGAACCATCATCAGAGCAATGCAGGTGAAACTCAAGTTATGACATATTGACCTTTTTTTTACCAAGTTACCCATTTCCAATCCCAACTTTTCAATTTTATTCTCCTTTTTTTTAAACTAAGTTACCTATTTCCAATCACAACTTCTAATGCATTCTTGAAATTAACACGTCAATTATGATGTCTCTTATTTGCTTTGTAGGTGATATATGTTGATAGATTCTCACAATCATCCAGGAAGCATGCCGTTAATGAAATAAAGGTATCAAATATCTGTCTGTGTATCTACCATTTTGCTTTCCTTTTGTACAACATAAATGAGAATGATTCTCTGGATGAGAACTTAATCTATGATGCACATGTAGACTTTTATTTGCTTCTTGATGCTTTCTTCTCATCTAAGTTCCTGTCATCTCAGTAATTAGTCATTACGAACGCCACTTGTTCGTGAAAGTGAGAACGTAACTGCAATTGATACTTAGGCTTAAATCTATCCATGTGCTTGTGAGACACATTTCTGCAATGTGTATGGTACAACGCTTGATCATTGTATTGTTTTTTAGAACTGAAATCGGAAAAGAAAATTAAGGAATGCATGTCTTGTCTTGTTTTGCGAAATTTGTAACGCTTCCAGGTCGGAAATGAATTTCAAGCTTTAAAATGTTTATCAATGTATTAGCTAATTGATACAGAAATATGCTTTCAAGGATATAAATACAGAGAAAGGCTTCTTCCGATCAGTTTCCTCAAGTGCTTTTATTTCCCGAGGGAACGACAACCAATGGAAGAGTACTTATTTCCTTCCAACTTGGTGCATTCATCCCTGGTTATCCTATCCAGCCAGTTATTGTCCGTTATCCCCATGTACACTTTGACCAATCCTGGTATGGTCTTCCTTTTGCTTTTGCCAACTATGCTTTCTGAATGTGCCTTACTAGTTCCCAAGAAGCTTTACTTCATACATTGCTGCATTTTCTTAGGGGTAATATTTCTCTGGCGAAGTTGATGTTCAGAATGTTCACCCAATTCCACAATTTCATGGAGGTATGGTACAACTGTCTCTGGGTGGGTGTTTGTATGCTTGTGTGCGCCCCTGATCAACAATTCAATTTGTTTCATTTAATCAAAGTTCTCAAAATACGAAGGTTTTAACATGCCCCTAGTCTTCTATGGGCCCAATAATAGTCCAAAAACCCATTATTACTTCCCTCTCAAGTTATGTATAATTGTACATGTCTCATGGATGGGGTTTCTTATGAAAAACATAAACTATAGATCATATATAGATATCACTTTCAGCGTAGTTGAATTCTCTCCCTTTTCATCAAATTCTATTTTTCATCTACTGATTTAGTTCACCTCTCTAGATAAGCATTTGAGTTTGAAACGTGTTTGTATATTTTGGTAATCTTTTCTAACAAGTAAGATTACACTGAAATAATGGCCCAATATTAAAATGGAAAAATGAATTTTATACTTTTTCTGTGTTATTTATTTGAGGATATAATAATGATAAGACCGTCCTTAACACGCTGCACCCAAACATAATCGATTCCAGTTTTCTTGATCTTTCAATTCTTGAGGCACTCATTCACTAATGCATTTCTAAGGCATCCTGATGAATTTAGTACTTGTACCTATAAATTGATCTGAAGAAATTGCATTAAACTTTTCTGAAACTACACAGGTTGAATATCTCCCTCTTGTGCGACCACATGAAAATCGAAAGGAGAATGCAGTCAATTTTTCTCAGAGGGTGAGTCAAGTGTGACCTTGTATATCTTAGTATCTTTAGATCATAAATGCTACAGACTTGGTATGTTACTTGTTGAGTGAGATGTACTGAACTTTCCTGTTCGGGAATTAGAATAACAACTGAAACAAATCTTTGTTTCTTAAACTTGCATGCAATCACTCTCTTCTGTTCATGCTCATGGACTTCAATAATTTGATTCCATGTTTTATAAAAATTCACCCTATATGCATGTCTTCTAAGGTTTACTGGACTGACAATTTGTAGATCGATCTGCCTATAGTGAATAGCTTGGCTTCTCCGCTTGCATGTGTTGGCATTTCATTATGTTAGTTATAACTGGCTCGAGTGGAACTCTTCCTATTCTATTTGCTCATTCATATTCTTACGCAATACTGAGGTGGATATACGTTAACTTTCCATCCAGATGCCCTTTTCTCTATATTTAAGACTGCTAAATTCTACTATTATTGCCCTTTAAAAATAAATGTTTTTCTATGGACTTGATATTATCCTTTATATATGCTCTCTACTCATGATTGTGGATATGTATAAAATTTGGCATATGGATTCATATTTCATATCTACTATCGAATGCCACCTAAATCTATTTATTCATCATCTCTTATGCCATGCACATGATTTAATGCAGACTAGTCGTGTTATTGCAAGTGGTCTCAATGTTGTACAAACATCACATTCGTATGGAGATTTGATGCTTCTTACAAAAGCATTAGAGTTCAAACAGGTTTTTATTTGTTGCTTTTGTTACCAGCAAATGTAATGAATTACTGAGTTTTAAATAATAATATATTCTTCTGTTGAAGTTCTTAATGGAAATAGCATTGTGGAAGTATCATATTGCAATAATGACTTTTACATCATGTTTTGTTTCTTTGTCTATTATAGCATGAGTATAATAACATTGTAGGATAAAATAGCAACATTATGTATATTATTCCCATATCTGCTCATGGATCTTGTATTTTAGTCATATATGAGAGACTGGTACGCTTCTCACCCTTGTGGAATGTAGAAATCTTGATCTTTTTCTTCCTTTGCTAGTTGCTGTAAACAGCTTCAAAATCAGAATACAATTAATCCCAGTTTATTTTTGCTAAAAATCAGATTGTTAGTAGATTTTGATAAGAGTTGATGAAATGTGTGGTTGAAAAGTTGATAGAAGTTGTGGTCTATAAAATGTGTTGTTAAAATTAATTGTAGACTTTGACTTAGATTTTTATCAACTATTTTAGCTAAACCGCACGGGGACTTAGAATATATAATAGGGAAAGTTAATAAAAACGCCGTGTATATGGTGTAATTACTCTTTGCATGCCGTGTTTCTTGAAGTTACAATTGCACACTAATGAAAATGCATAAGAAGAACATTGTAAATAAGTGGAAATTGCTAAATGAACAGCATTACTCATAGAATTATGCTGTGTATGTAACCTTGTCCGGATGATTAACAGTTCTATGTACTCTATCCTTAGTCTAAAGAGTTAGTTGATTTATTTGCAATGAAATTCAGATCTGGATTTCTTGCCTTATTTCTGGATTTTGAAGATCTTCCTTCTAGGATCTTAAGGGTCTATTTGACATGGCTTATGAGAAATTAAAATGAGCTTTTGAGGCCCAAAGCTGTTTTTGGACTTGTTTGGTTAATTTTATAAAAATGCTTCTTCTAGTTAGAAGTGCTTTTAGGAGAAGCTTGCCCGATATAGCTTCCTCCAAAAGCTCTTCCAGAAGAGATACCTCTTTTAGTTTCCAAACACTAATTAAAATAGTTTCCTCATGAAACTCTTCTACAAGAAGTAGAAACT
Source organism: Fraxinus ornus (assembly GCA_903798235.1). Lineage (NCBI taxonomy): Eukaryota > Viridiplantae > Streptophyta > Magnoliopsida > Lamiales > Oleaceae > Fraxinus > Fraxinus ornus. Next base: position 7,612 of record CAIGRF010271879.1, read on the forward strand.
CTGTCAAACAGATCCTAAGTTATTTTAGAATATTCATTATGATGCAATATTAAAATTTTGTTTTGTCAGGAAAAACCCTCACAATATATGGTTGAAATGGCCTGGGCGGAATCGGTAAGTTAGAAATGCTTCGTGATTTTTGCGGTTGTATTTTGTAGACTCTAGAATTAGGTTGAAGCTGTTAGCATTGGTTGCCATGCTATTCAAATTTAAATTTTGTGAATGTGATTTTGATAACTACACAAGTTACTGTTTCCTTTCCTGTCAATTAAAGCTACTGAGAGAAGAAAGGAACTCTCCAGAAGCTCTTGTTGCAATTGCACCAAGTTCTAATTGGTACAAAAATGGAAATTAATTATCAATATTTCACCCGAAAAGAAATCTTTTTTAAAGATTTTCGAGCTGGATTTTAAGTGTGAAACAAAGTGTTTATAGTCTCATTCGTTAAATGTTTTAAACTTTGCTGCGTAAATTGTTGCATATTGCTCAAACTTGATTTTAATTTTTTGAATCATAAGAATTTTCTATTTACCTCTTTTTGTCACGGGGCAAGTTTTGGGCCAAAAATTGATCTAACATCTTCACATCCTACCCTTCTAAAAACTACTTGTTACTGTGCCATGTGATATTCTTAATCACTTAAACTCCGTTTGGCAAAATTTATAAATCATTTGAAAATGGTTGAACTTCATCTTCAATGACACATTCCCATGGAACCACAAGTACTATCACCACTCATTTCTATCTAATTATAGATTAAACCGTTTATAATTTCTTCCCAAGCGGAGGGCCGGAGGCTTAATTGGCCATGGGGGTATAATTACTCTAGTCATGTCTCTTGTTTTCAGTCACTTCATTTACGGAATTTGGAAGCTGTTGACTTCTTAGATGTATTTCTGTCAATGAATCCGGACTCCAGGTATGTTGGAATACTTTCATTACTATGGTGGATTTCTGATTGAAACAGCTCATACTTACATACTGTTTGGAGCCCCATTTTTGGGGAAATGAGTTTTGTAATAGTGATTATTTTTTTTGGAGAATGTGTGGTTAAAAGGTGGAAAATGTTTTGAATTTACGTGTAAATTATTTAATTGGAAGAATGTGTAGTTGAAAATGAGTTTGAGAAAAAATGAATTTTGGATAATGAGCAGGGGCTTAATCTTGTTTGTTTGCATAATAGTGTCACTTGCCTCGTTCTTTACATCTCTTCCACCCCCACCCCCCTGGTTACCTGGATGCACGGTCTTTGATCTATCAATATCATTTAATATGTGGCATATAGGTCACAGGTATGATATATATTTAGATATTGTTGGTTTTCAGCCTTTTCTTACAATTGGCTGGAAATTTCTAAAATGCAGAAAATTTCAACTTTATTTTAGGGAAAGTTTATGAACTTGCTCCTGGTCATTGTTGCTAAGCTGGCATGGCTATCCTTTCTGTATCTCTGTTATATGTTTGTACTGTAGTTCACAACTCAAGTCTATATCACATTCTCTTTTTCCTTTTAATATCTTAAATTCCTGTTTAGTTGGGGAGGGGGCTGCTGCATCATGGTTTTCTCATTTCTTTCAGACTTAACATTGCACATGCTATATATGTATGTAATAGAACTTGGGCTCAGAATTATCACTTTATAGTTGCTGTTTTTAGGACCACAAATTTCTTATGCAATATTCACTGGTTAATAACTTACTATGCTCGATAATTTACTGACAAGACTAATTCTCATTTCTTCTTGAACTTCCGGTTGTTTTCCATCAATGATTTTGAATTTTATGGTCTATTGTGCAATGATGAAAATGCGCTTCTGACTGGATTCCATTCTCTTCACAGTGGACATGTTGAATTCCATGACTTCCTCAGGGTTTTAAGACTCAAGCCATGTGGTCTTTCTGAAAAGGTTAGCCGCTGATTGTTTTTCAGTTCCAGTGACCTTGCACATAATTCTATTCCCTATTGTACTGGCAAATTGGTTTTGTATACAATTTTACAATGCTTCGTCAATGAGAGACAAGTTGTGAGAGTAAAGGCAAAAAAACATGAAGAGCTGTGGACACGGTAATGTGATCATGTCCAGGAAAGGCGACTTAGTGCCGGTTTTCACATTATGTAACAGTTAATATTATCACTAGGTCTGATGCATGGAAAGTTTAGCTTAGCATGTTTTGTACCTTAGTTCATGTTTTCATTCTTTCTATATTCATTTGAAGATTTTATGCATTTTCTTCCTGCAACAATATTTTACATTTCTTGCAGTTCTACCTTTTTTCCTTCCAAGAATTATAGGTGCTCTTTGGTGAGAACGAGTATTGATTTTATCTAAATGGACTTCAGTACAGAGGTTATTATTAAATTTAACCATTATTACTGAATAGAAAATAAGATATTCTTCAATTTCAGCAATAGGAACAAAGAGTCAACATGTTATCTGTCTAGGCTTACCCTTGTACATCAGTTGTATCAAATGGTTGGACTCTATTTGGGATTGCACTTTTACTAATTAATTTAATCTCTCAATTCCCTGATTGTTCAGATATTTGGGTTTGTTGATACGCAGAAGATTGGTAAAATAACATTCAAACAGGTATCGGCATCCACCCTCTTTCAATCATCCATTTAGAAACTTTTTGTTAATTTACATGTTCATATACTGTAAAAGGATGGGTGAGCCTGTATACGTGTGTCAGTATTGTATTATTGTTAGACACCTAAGTTCTTGAATTTGAAATCTTTTAGAGATGCCAAAATACCCTGAATAAAGTGAATTAATAAAAATGGAAAATGAGAAGAAGCATACTATGGTGGGCCTGCGGCCTAATTTCTTGCTCGATGAAATTAAGTTGAAGTTAATCAATTGTCAAAAATCAAATTAAAAACAATTTTCCGAACAATATCTGTTTGAACAGGTGAATTGTGGTTTTGCATTTGGCTTTTCATTCATTTATGAATTACTGAATGCTGACTCTCTCTTGCTTGCAATGCATTTTCATTTTAATATAGAATGTTCACCAAGCTCCATAGGTAAATTTTTTGGATATTATCTTTTTATAGTAACCAGTTGAAGTATGATAAGATAATCCCAATAAGTTACATATTCTGCCAGTAATCCCTACCTCATAGTGAAAATAAGTTATTGTTTTTTAACTTACAAATCACAAGAAATAGTAACCTATCCAAACTTGAAACATCTTTGGGAACAGAAATTTACTTACAACTTACAAGTAACTTTGACTTAAAATTCAGCTTAGCCGAACTTGCTCTTCTTTTTATCCAACAGACATGTATATTTTTGCTTTAATGTGGTGGATGTATCCCTTGGGCTCCCTTGTCAGATCAAACTCAGTTCTTGGAGGGTGCTATTTGTGTTCATAATTTAACTAAATGAAACCTTTCTTATGAATAAAAATGTATGCATGTCAGTTCCTGCTTGGATCGGCCCATATCTTGAAGCACCCATTATTTCAGCATGCGTGTGAACTAGCATTTAGTATATGCGACAGTGATGAGAAGAATTACATTTTGAAGCAAGAGGTATTTCTTCATTTTCCCCGCTATATGTCTAGAGGTGTCAAACGGGCTGGGAGAGGTCCAGGCTTTTTCCTGTCTGGGCAGCCTGACTTTATTGACTCCTCTACCTATGTCCCTGGTAGCCAATTAGCCTTCTCATGACTTCTCTTGCTTTTGTAACAGTTACAAGATTCAATTACATTGGCAATTCCATACTTGAACGACGAAGAGGTACATACTTTAGAAATATTATCAAAGAAATCCCAGATCCTAACTAAATGATTTATATTCTGATGTTGCCTTTTAATGATGATTACTTGTGCATATTATCTAATTGCAAATGCGCGCTTCTCCTTCCAATTCTTTAACATAGATTCATTCTCTCCTTTCCCAAATTTTTGAGTTGAAACTAAGTCGGACTTCTAGTAAAAATTTGAGGCCTATAATTAACATCGACAAATGTTGGACATGAATTAAAATGTTTGAAAGGTCAATTTAAAGATTATTAGTTGCCAACATTTTTGTTTAAGGTGCCTAGTGGCTTTCTTGGTGATTGGTAGTTCTTTCTTTTTCTTTTTACGTTTTCAATTTTCTCCCACCATTTTATAGAAGATTGTTACACATTTGAGCTTTGCAGATTCAGGGCCTCTTTAGTTTTTTTGATATGGATGAAGATGGAAGGATCAGCAGAGATGATTTTCTCACCTGTTTACGAAAATATCCATTGCTCATAGCAATATTTTCTCCTCGACTGTTGCATCGAGGATTATCTGTAGCTGAAGAAATGGTGGTCGAGGAGGTGGCATAGCGTATCAATTTTTTTATGGTTTTTCCTAGTGAATGAATTATATAGTAGTTCAAAGAGGGGAGTCCGCATGCAGAAACTCGATATCTATCCTTAAAAACGGTTGTTATTATTTTGTCTCGATGCTTTTCTGAAACTGTTTTTGATTCCTTTATATGTAGTTATGTACCATGGTTGCTTAGTGCTTAATCGAATTGCTGTCATTTTGATATATACTGCATTTAAATTTACTACCATCTAAACTTCTATGTAAATGGAGCTTTTTTTTAATTATTATTTTATTTTCCACTTGTATCAATTAGTGGCATGGTGCAGGTCTATTCTTCTTCTTTCTCTTTGTTTGGGGATTGGGGGTGTAAAAGACAGTTAGCCACTCAACTTATAATGAATTTCGTGTTAGTCTTTGAATTTTATTTTGTTTCAAAATGGTCCAATCAATTTTCTTTTTGTTTCAATTTTATCATTCAGTTGAAACCCATTAGTTTTCTAGTGGAATGTTTTGATTTGGAAGATCTCCATGTTGATGCCACGTCAACTTACTATCATCCACATCGAACATTTCATTAGAAAAACTAAAATCTTAATTGAATGAGTAAAATTGAAACAAAAAAAGATTGGATGGTCACTTTGGAACAAAAGTAAACGCAATGAGTAACACGACATGATACTTAGCTAAAAACATTTTAGCGCGCTATATTTTTAACACTTTTATAGGAAATAAGTGAATGCATAGTCAATCAAAGAAAAGAGTTGATGAATGTAGGAAAAGGTAAGGTAAATTGTACAATGTGTCCCCAATCATTTGCAAGTGTTGAACCAGTGTCTTCAACCTACCATTTGTCGTACTCATATCTTTAATTTTTTAAAACATTGATACTCGTATCTTTGCTTACGTAAAACATTTAGGGCTTGTTCGCCTTAGCTTAAAATTCAATTAAAATTGAAAATATAGCCGTTATTGGATTTCACTCGTCTAATAAAAGTCAACAATAACGGTTAATTTTTCAATTTTAATTCGATTTTAATCTCTATCAAATGGGCTCCTGATTTTTTCAAATGAGCTCCTAATAAAAATCAACAATAACGATTAATTTTGGGAAAATTAGGCCTAATACTATAAAAATTGATCTAATTAGATTAATACCCTAAATTAATTAAACATCACATAATC
>CAIGRF010271879.1:13677-31808 GCA_903798235.1 Fraxinus ornus
ATTTCAATATAGACTTTTGGAAACTCTCTAAAATTATTGGTGTATTCAATTGAGACTTTTATAAACTTTTAAAAAGTTTCTAAAAGTCACGATGTATTCAATTAAAACTTTTTAGAAGTTTCTATAATAGTGTGTTTGATGGATATTAATTTTGAAGAATGTATTTTGAAATAGTAGATTGATGGAGAATGTGTCGTTGAAAAAGAAGGAAAAGTTATTGATGTGATGAAAAATATTATTTTATTGAAAAATGTGTAGTTGAAAATGAGTACAAGAATGAGAATGAGAAAAATAATGTGAATCAAACAGGGGCTAAAACTTGATTTCTATCTCTCTCTTGTATGTCATCATGATTATTAAGGAGTACGGAAGTTGGAGTTTAGTTCAGATTAAAATCTGATTTTAATTTCTAGTCAAAGTCATCAATTAATTTTAATCATACATTTAATATGTCCACAACTTTTCAACCACTCATTTCATCAGTTTTTATCAAAATCTACTAAAAATCTGATTTTTTTATTTATACCGAACATGGCCTAATGTTGTACATTACTTTCACCTTTTTCATGAACGTATAATATTTCAAATATTTTCTTTCAAAATCTATTTTTAAGCTTGGAGAGAATTTAGATTCATAAACTCTTTCAGAATTTGAGATATCTTATTGGGAATTTGACTCAAATTAAAGAAATAAAAGAAAAAAGGACGAAAATCAAGGGCAAATAAAAGTTGTCATATTTGAGGGAGTAGGCTATAAAATAATATGCATATTATTGATTACATGCACACCGTCTCATGGAAAGTTATTCAAGCCAGAAGGTAGTGAATGGAAGTCTCACTGAAACAGAAAGAAACGGACAGAGAGAAAGAAATTGTGCATTATATTCTAGTTTTGAATGAGATTAATTGTTAACTTCAAAATTTGTTCGATCAAGTGGTTGATGACTCTACGAGTAAGACGAATCGCATTTCGAAAGTGAGGCTATTGGCGTCGATTAAGCATAGAAAGCATTGCTGCCTATAATTTTGATCACATTTCCATTCACCTAAGTATCCTTGCACGCTGGAACACATCGTTAAAATACAAATCATCCCAGAAAAATGTTTGACGACCGCTTGCACTCCGACGATCAAGTTAATGGCTGAAACAAAATAGAACAAGTGCAAAAGAAACGGGGTATTGTTATATGTATGAATTATATTTAACGATCTAAAATTTCGAGTAAATTAATGATGCTCTTGCAAGTAATGATGATACATAAAATAAAAAATAAAAAAAATAATGTACTAATCAGATCATACCATAATTGCTTATTTTAGTTGTTGCTATATATACAAGGAAACCGAACCATATTAGGGTTTGTCGGTTTGATAAAGTTCAATAATCCACGCCAAGAATGAATAGGCAAATAAGAAAAGCTGACTTCTCCTTGTATAAAAGAATAATGTTATACATAAAATCTCACCTTTTTTTTTTTTTTTTTTTTGATCCTCCACCCACCACATTTAATAATAATATAAAGGGTTTTGGTGTCTATAATGAACAAATGACACCCCCTATTGAAGGGGAGGGGGAGGGGGGGGGGTGCCCCATTATGGACACCCCTATGAATTTTGCTAAGTACACGTAACAAAATCCTAATTTAAAACCCACTTATAATTTTTGGTAGGTAAAGAGAAAAGAGTAGCACATAAGAGTGGTCCTCTATCCATGTACAATTGTATTTTATTGCGCGATCAATCTCTAGTAATAAAAATTGTCCAAACTTTCGATACATTATCGCTTGAGCCGTGACATTCATAAAATCATGCAATACACGATGATTTAATAAAAAAATTGGATAAATATTCCAACTTACTATTAGAATAATACATCTAATAACAAAAACATAGTTACAAACCAAAACACTCCTGGTTACGATTGAATACAGATTTATATAATTTTCGTTATTAAAAATTGATATGTACTTACGATGAGTGTAAGCGATCAATGAGCAACTTCTTACTTTTTAAATGTTGAAAACTAACATTAAATTTTTTTTATTAGACAAGTTGTAACAACTAAATTTACGATTATTTGTGATTCTCACTCTTTGTGTGTGTATGTACACGCTTTTGTGAGATCGATCACCCATCCAACCACGTCTAAAATAATTATAATAATAGAAAATCCACTTAATTTATTTGTAATTAAAAGCGAAAAAGTGGTCCCCCAACCCATGTACAATTGCATACACTCTCTTAAAATTTGAACCCAAACTCCAAAAGCCAAGAGATTTGGAAATAACCTAAGCCATTTGTCCTAAAAGGCACCCCTACCCATTTGCCGACAGGTGTCGGTATTACAACTTTTCAGTTGGGGCATCGAAATCCTGTACATTTATAATTTTTTTTTTAATATAATATAATTTTTTCTATTTGTTTTTTCGCGAGAATCAATTCAAAACCCACTTATTTTTCTGCCACGTGACCACTTTGAACCAATTGGATGTGGTTTGTTTCTTGGTATCAATCAAGAACTTCTTGGAGCCCTAATTTTGGGTATAAATTAGATGGATTCTTGGAGCCCCATTTGGGGAATAAATTAGATGGATGAGAATATAAATGTTTAGTGGTACTTGGTAAGTGTTTACCACGCGAGTTTATATAGCGCGTAATCGATATTAACTTTATATTTTTAATCATTACGAGTATGTGCGATCTCTTAGATAGCAACTTTATACCGTTAATTATTAATGTGGGCCATCATTCTGTGATTACTGGATTCCACGCGCAATCAAATTTTTACTATTTAGTCATATTTATCTGAATACGACATTTCTCTTTATAGAAATAAGAGTCGAAACATAACAGCTAATTAAAAGTTTTATTTAAGTGGTGAAGCTTTCGAAAATTGATTTAAGATTGTGTTCAACCAAGAAATAGTTGAAGTGGCTACCTCATGGAGAGACTTTGCAGGCAAAAGGGCAAAGAATACAAATATTTAAAAGTTGTGTTTTCATTTTTAATTATTTTCAAACTTCAAAATAAGTGTGATAGTGTGAGCGAGAATATTTACATGATCATCCTTATTAGGGTATTATAGCATTTCCACACAATTGGTTTATGAGTCAAATAAGGGAAAATTCATGTTTGATTCAACTAAAAATTTAGATTAAAATTTAAGTCAAAGTCAGCGATTAGTTTTAATCACCCATTTTATAGAATCCACAATTTTTCAACCATAAATTTTATTAATTTTTATAAAGAATAACTAAGAATTTGATTTTTATCAAAACCAAATAGAAACGAGGTGTATTTCCATATTCTAGTCGAGCTCATTGTTTATAATCTTTATCGTGAATTCAGCCGACGGCAATAATAAAATATAGAAACAGATTTTAGCAAAATACTAAAGATATTTTGTCAATACAATTCACAAAAAAAATATAAAATATTTAGAAAACGAAATTACAAAATTTATTTATACAACGGTATATGATTTGGTTGTCTAATCTTGGGGCTCTTGTATTCTTTTACCTTCATTCATAAATCCATGTGTACCTCCTCCAATGGAGTAACGTTTTCATACTCGTTGCCTCTCCTCTTCCATTGACGGTGGTGTAAACAGCTTAAACCTACAAATAATGACGATACTTTACTCCAATGTGACTTCTCCGATGTGAGAAGTAGTATGAGAAGAAGCTTTAGAATATTTTGTATGTAAATGTATGAAAAATGGTTGTGTAATCTCTTGTTAATGAGATATTTTCTTGTATGTTATTGACGTTGAAAATTAAATAAGTACCAACTTTAGGGACAAACACGACTTTGATTAATTGATAATCAAAAGATTACAAGTGATTCAACTGCTCCTTTTTGTGTTTATAGGAGATATTTGAAATATAGACAATGTAAAGAGATTTGTAATGTGTGAAGCCGTGTTTCTCATTCCCTTTTCCACGGCTACTTCCTCTTTTTATAGGAGAAAATATGCACGCTTCATTAATTCCCCGTCTTGTCACCTGCAAACCCGAACTGAAGAAGTACATTTGCTGTAGTAATTTGATTAGCTACCTAACTCGGCCTGGCAGGTTATCATGAGTAAATCTTGCAGGTGGACCCCAGTAATTAATGAATTATTCTAGGGAAATGAGCCTAATTATTTGATTAGAGGTTTATGTGAGCGTTGATGTAAGATTATTCCCCGTGGACTTTTCTTATTGGTTGATTTGTTGATTCTGTCATACACAATCTTCTCGGGTACGCTAACCGTTCTAGCTGACCTCACACCGTCGAGCTCACATTGTCACATGCTCATCACGTGTATTAATCTGACTTCAGTGCTCGGCTTGTCAACATATGTAACAATTGTCGTGGATGAAGTGTCCTCATCCGAGCCTAGTAAGTGTATGCATATGCCTTCCTTTCGTAAAAAAAATCACTAGTTAATGTAGGGACGTGTGTGTACGAAAGTAGTATGTGGGCAATCATGAGGTGTTGGTTATAACAGTTATAAATACCGGAGACAAACTTCTTCCAAGGTAATTTGGATAGACGACTACATGTGTCCACCAAACGGATTGCATTTTCGTCATCAACTAAGGACATCCAGTGACTACCAATAAATTGGTCGAAAATGAGAAGTCATTCGGTCGATCGATTGATAACTGATCTAGCAAATCAACATCATAAGTCCATCTACTTTTCAGTGTTTTTTTCGATTAGTAGTCAAATGTTAGGAACAATTTATCAAGATGTCATCTTGCTTCTAAGTGGCGATAATAAATACTAGTGTCATTATTATTTCACTTATTTCCTTTTTATTTTTTATATATGTGGCCATTGGAAAGTTGCTTCTTGGCGGTACAACATTGGACTTCTTCTGGTCGGGGAAACTCCCACCCATTTGCCTTCCCATTTTACTACTAAAAATAGAGGCTAAATCTTCATTTTCACCTTTACCTCCTACCTTGTGACCTAGAGCTACTGACCAAATAGGGATGATAAAAAAAATCCGTCAAATCTGAAAACTGTGGGGCCTCGCTCTGAATGGGGTGGGAATAACACGCTTTATTGGGTAATTAGACCAGGGACTTTGCCCCGAGGCGGTTACGGGTAACAAGGGTCCCGCCCCACCGACCCGTTTAATTTTTTTTAAAGAATTCAATACTTTAAATGGAAAGTTTTACGAAATTTCATTAGTTCTAATAGAAGATGATAACTAAGATTATGGGTGGGCAAAATCCGACTGAACCCGTCCAAATCGAACGATTTGGGTTGATTTTTTGTTGTTTTACACTGATTGGTTGTGTATGCGGGTCGGGTCGGGTTATGTGTTAACTCATAAAAATCGAATAAACTCGTCCAACACAACCCGACTATATTTATGAACTTTACAAGTGTTATGATGTTGTTTTGACGAAATTGAGTTACTATGTTTCTTCACTCAACCTCCAAGAATTACAATATTGAGAAAAATCTAGATTAAAATGTCAATTTTTTGTTGGAGAAATTTTGTGCAATAGTTGAAAAGTTTGAGGAAACCATACGCAAATTATATACTACTAATTAATTGGGTTATATATACGTAAACACGATACACGTGAAGTTTTGAATATGACACAAGACATGGAAAATCTTAGAATAATATTATAAGATTTGAATATAATGTATTTTACGAAAAATAGTACAAGCGAATACACATTCAACACAAAAATATTTCTTGGCTTCATATAATCTAGGTCATGTTTGGTATAGATTAAAATTAGATTTTAATCTAAGTCAAAATCAAACAATCAATATTAACAACATCTTTCATGGGTCCCACAACTTTTCAACCATACATTTCAATTTTTTTTTTTTATCATAATTTACTAAAAATCTCATTTTAATTCCCACCAAACACCCTCTTAATATCAATCTGTCCATGTAACATTTCCGGGCATGAAGTGCCAAAATAATTCAGACTTTTCGATCATTGCAACTATAGAGATCTAATATTATATAAGTCATGAGTCAATTATAAATCCGTCCAACCCGACCTGCATACTTTAATCTTTATTGACAGGTTGTCACAAACCGATCAATACAACCCAACCCGATCGATACTTGATTGGGCTGAGTTGGATTGTGTTGGATTTCAACCTTTACACATGGTGAATTGAGTTAAATTATAATCAAACCGATCATATTGGGTTGAGTTTGGGCCGAGTTAAAAGTCAACCCAGCGTCCCAGCCCATGCCCACCTCTAACTAAGATTATTTAAAAAATATGACAAAGAATAAATTTTTTAGTTTACCAAATATATTTGAATAATTTAACTTTTAAAAAAAAAAAAATATTATTTTCTCACTTTAATGGATGAGGGCAATAAAATGAATTATAAAAAATTTAGGAAAAAAATTAAACGTATAGTAAAGGAGAAAGGGTCACGCTCCGCCTTAAATGAGTAACAGGACGAGAAATTACCCGATGGGGCGAGGGAGGTTGCCCGACTCCTACCCCCGCCCCGTTGCCATCCTTATGACCAATCAGATTTCTCTTTCGATCTTATGGTCTAATTCTATTCATGTAATTCCTATCTTCGGTTTACCTTCAAATTTACATTGGTCATTACTTCTAGTAGTGGTTCTTTTGAGAAAGTTGAGTGAGGAATCTATCGGTTCTTCTAGTGAGTCGAATACGAGATCCAATGACCGATCGAGCGACAACACACTCGATTACTATTTTTAGGGAGAATTTCTACAACAAGCGTTTAGTGGATGAATCATTTGATAGTGGTTTAGCTTCGAGTAGGAGTCCACATGCTTTTGTCACGAGCTCGTTGATCGATTTACTTCCTCTTACTGTGCTAGTCAAGCGATCACCCATAGGGGAGGTGGTCACTTTAGATCTTCCTGATGGGCCTAGTATGTACAAAGAATAAGGCCGATTACATCGCTAAAAGAAGTATTACATTTTTCGACCACATTCACCGTGCTCCTACACCTATCGAGTGGATTCCTGATTCGAACCTCCATGAGGTAGCCATATGTACATAGGGATAATATGTCGACATAGCTTAGATTTCCTATTCATCATTCATTTCATTAATCCTTCACAGTTTGAGTTTCAAAAATATCGAACAAGCCTAATCTTATCGCTATAACAACAATAAAACGAAATTAATTGGACACAGAAAATCTAGCTAAATTAAAAATGATACATGTAACTGGAAGTGAAAAACTCGAAATCAAATTAACCAAAATTTTACTAAAAATAGATAAAGAAATCAATAACTATAGACAAGTCACACCTCAACATTTCTGAAAGTCACACACACAATCCAACAGCCATAAAAGAAAAGTGGACATTTTTACAATATCTCAAAAAAGATTTAACACAAAGAGCTATAAATAGTAATCAAAATGTTTATATTTTTTCTTTTATTTAATTGTTCAGATGAGGAAAGAGTTGAAAGTAGTAGTATAACCTATGAAAAGGGCACAAGGACAATGGAGGCCCCCATGTGTAATTAATTCTGTCCCCTCATCCATCCCAACACCCTTATGAGTTGTCGATATCTCATACGAGTACTAAGATGTTGCTGTGGATCCGACTTGTACGGACCTCGAGTTTTTACCAAGATTTTAATGGCTATATCCCAAATGTATGTGTCTGTCCCTTTCTCTCTCTAACATTATTGTTGGAGTGGCTTTTTTATATGTTCCATTTTCCTTTTGCGTTACAAACTAATTTGTCATCTTTGTTTGTCTTGTGGGGTTTTACCAAAACTAGCAAAGAATTAGGTATTTCTCAACTAAAATTTTACTGTGTTCTTTCTTTTTCCTTGGTGGGGTTAGCTAAAAAGTGAAAGCAAGAAATAATACCTATGAATAAAGGAAGGGGGGGTGGGGGGTGGGGGGAAGCGTTTGTGAGAGAGAGAGAGAGAGAGACTGAGACTGTATAAGTCTTCGGAGTCTTGGGCTTATGATGATAAAACCCAAAAATGGAGACTGAGAATCAATCAATCACTTGAACAGTTGCACCATCTTCTGTTAATCCTTTGGATTTTCTTGAATTTTTTCCTTTTATTTCTCTCTCTCTCTCACAGTCTCACATACACACACTTCATATTTGTGTCTACCCTTTTTAGGCTCTATGCCCCTCTCACCTCCAACCAAAAGGTTCTCTGAGATTTTTCCAAATTTATAGACCATCCATCCCTTTTTATCACACTGCAAAGTCTTTGCTTTTTCTTCTCTCATTTTCATATTCACAAATTTGGCAAATCTTTCAAAAACTTGCTCCGCAGGTTAAGAACTATAATTTCTTCCTTTTACTTCATCTTCATCTCATAGTTATTCTTTCTCATAATTAAAACATTTATGACATCTTCTGTAGTGAGGAATACTAAGGATAAGAAAGAAAAGATTTCGAGATCTCGATCGTTTCGTCCTGTCTATTACTGCACACCAATTTTGCACTTACTCATCTCTATTCAAGAATATTGATTTCGTACGTGCATCATTTTTGATATAGTTCTCTTGATTTTACCAGGTGTGTGAAAATGGTGAGAGGAAAAACTCAGATGAGGCGTATAGAAAACGCCACCAGCAGGCAAGTGACCTTTTCCAAGAGAAGAAATGGGCTGCTGAAGAAAGCATTTGAGCTTTCAGTTCTTTGTGATGCTGAGGTTGCACTGATTATCTTTTCTCCCAGAGGCAAACTCTATGAATTCTCCAGTTCAAGGTAAGATCTATGTGTTTTTGGTAATTCAATTTACAAAAGAATGCTATTTTTTTAATGCTGTTTTGGAATTAATGATTCAGTTTCTTTGTGGGTTTTATAAAATGATCAAACTTGTTGAAGTCTGAATCAGATCTTATAGATTATCCACCTGCAAACTCTTTTATTTGCTCATTTCTGGCTGATCAAGATGATATTTTCTTTATTGTTCCTTGTTAGGGTTACAAATTTTTCTAACCAAAAAGAAATATTTTCCATATGGGGTTATATTCTACTTATTTTGTGCCGTTCAATATTAGAATTAAGCTTACACTTTGATTAAGATTCCATTAATTACACAAAAAAAAAGAGGGGCAGTACTGATGCTCGATTTTGTTACTGTCTCTTATATAAAAAGTCAACCAACTGAGCCTTTCTTCGAACCAGTTATGTGAATACTTATTTTATAACTACGTTATTTCATCGCTATACGACGAGAAAGTAACCGTTTTATTAAAGTATGGGAGTACACATACTCTTGTTACTAAGGTCTGAATCTCAGTTTCCTACAAGAAAACTACAGAAAACAATCAATTATTTTTGTGTACTTAAAAATGAGTCATTTCATGTGATTTTTGGGCTTAATTTCTTTTCATAAGAAATAAGTGAAATCCCTAGCGTCCCAAATCTTAGGTGTTTTGACTCCTTGAAATCTCAATCTCCCTTTTAATTGTGTCCCATATCTCATAAGATTATGCTTAATTAGCTTATGATTTTGCTAAAGGATAAAATCTCACATCAAATAAAGATGAAAATATAGATCAGTTTATAAGAGTTTGGGTCACTCATCTTAACAAGGTTGACATGTTAAGATGTCTTAACATAGTATTAGAGCGCATTAAACTTCAACGAGCGATTCGATCAGAACAAGAGCAATCTTATTCTTTCATTGTTTGACCCCCATTTTTTTCAAAATACATTTTCCTCTATTCTTTCCAACTATATATTTTTCAATAAAATAATATTACACGTAAATTCAAAACTTTTCCTTATTTTTTAACCACACATTCTTCATTAATCTACTATTTCAAAATACATTCTCAACAAAAAAAAAAAAAAATGAGGCTCAAACAAAGTTCTAGTTTTTTGAAAATTACAAACCTAATTCTATACAATGATCAAGAGCAATAAAATCACAGTGAGGAAATAAAGACACAAAAAACTTGCAAGATTTATAGAGTTTCGTGTCAATGTAAAAATACTTCCTCTCCTCATTCATCGATATAATAATTTAATATGATAAAAAGAAATTTACAAAAGAAAAATTGAACACCCTGTTTTCTCAGACTTCGTAATTAAGCTCCATAATTTAACATAATTGACCTTTTTTTGGGGGAACTCGTTATATCAAACCCGTGACATCTTTAGTATGATTCCCCTTGGTGCTCAATAATG
This sequence comes from Fraxinus ornus, assembly GCA_903798235.1. Classification (NCBI taxonomy): domain Eukaryota; kingdom Viridiplantae; phylum Streptophyta; class Magnoliopsida; order Lamiales; family Oleaceae; genus Fraxinus; species Fraxinus ornus. The sequence continues at coordinate 23,822 of CAIGRF010271879.1, forward strand.
AAGTTAAAAGATAAAAAATGTACTCTTGATGTTTAAAACTATGTGGCATTGAAAAATGCTACTCCTACACACCTTGGTACACAATTTGGTACACATCCCTATCACATGAGAGTGGGGCCCACGTGGAGTCCACAATCGCGGGCCCCACCCCCATGTGAGGGGGATGTATACCAAGTTGTGTACCAAAGATATAAGAGTAGCATGATTCATGTGGCATTAGTAAGTTTAAAGTTGAACAGCAACAAGTATGGAAGTATGGAAGCCAGTTGGATTATTGTACTTGGTTTTGTATTAACTGTCTTTGATCAAGAGACTATGCTCCACAGCTTGCTCCCTTTCTATGATGCCTATTGCCTAGAGAATCTTTTCCGCAGAAATGCTTGTACGGATTTTCATCCATAATGCTGCAAATCTCTAATCACTATGTAAAGTGTAAACTCAAATTTATTTTAGTGAAGGAAGTAAAGAATATCCCATTAAGTAGGTGTTCGGTGGGGATTAAAATTAGATTTTTTAGTAGATTGTGATAGAAGTTTTTGAAATATGTAGTTGAAAAGTTGTGAAACTCATGAAAGATGTGGTTAATATTAATTGTTTGTCCTTAACTAAGAATTGACTCAGAGTTGAATAAGACTTACTTTCCACCAACAAAACTCACAACCCATTGTCTAGTTTATGAGGGTGTTTGGTGGGAATTAAAATTAGATTTTTAGTAGATTGTGATAGAAGTTTTTGAAATATGTAGTTGAAAAGTTGTGAAACTCATGAAAGATGTGGTTAATATTAATTGTTTGTCCTTAACTAAGATTAAAATTTAATTTTAATTTGAAACAAACAGGGCCTAAAAATCACCATTTTTTCCTTTTCTTCACCAACTTTTTGAAAGAATATATTCCTCTTGCTAAACTTGTTGTATACTTAGTCCATGTTCAATGGAGATTAAAATCAGATTTTGAGTAGATTTTGATAATATTTGAATGAAATGTGTTGCTGAAAAATCGTGGATTCCAGAAAATATGTGATTAAAATTAAATGTTAACTTTGACTTAAGATGAAATCTAAATTTTAATCCCTACCAAATGGAGACTTAATCCATCCAGAAATGTTTTGTCGTCGGTCTAGTTTTTTACTTGAAAAATGTAGAGATAAGATTTAGTAACTATAAGTCATGCCTATAGTTGCGAATTTGAAAAATAAAAAGATAAAACTCTTCCTCGACGTTTAATTCAATTTACTCTTGTCTAATCATGAATGAATATTTTTCAACTTGAAAAATAAAAGTTTAGTACCCTATCTCGGTGTTTAGATTTCATTTTATTCTTATCTAATCTCGTCAATCGTTTCAACTTGAAAAATGGGAAGGTAACAGATAACTCTCATGTTAGTGTCTACATCAAAATTTACTCTCAAGTCATCCCTGTCAAATATGTTTGCATTAGATATCATTTTTGACTTGAAAAATGAAAAGATAAAACCCTTCCTCGAGTGATATACTTTCTATGGCGTGCGCATGAACGCCATAAAATTAGTTACGGCGTTCTCTATACAACATATATACTTTGCACGTAGTGAAAAGTGAACCACTTTTTTAGGTATTGCTTTATACAATGTTCTGCCGTACGCTTAATGAGTTTTTACGGCATACAATGCATGTCATAAAAAATAAACTTTGTTGTAGCGATGCTTTCACGCATGCACCTAAAGTAGGACTGGTAATTTTTTTTTTTACTGATCTCTTCACTTCTTTTACTATTATTAAATAATAGGTCCAACTTTTTGTAATTTTAAGCTACGTGACTGTTTGTGTCCAAAGAGAAAAACAGGTACCAGAAAATGAAATTGAAAAACTCCTCCAATAAAAACTATAAACTTTTGGTTTGATATTATTTCAGGGTTTTTGTCCAGACTATATATATATATATATAAACAGACCTTTCTATTTAGTATGCATAGATGAATAATATCAGCTAGATCAACTTGATTTTATATGCAATTAAATACATGCATTTTTGAATAGTGATTTGATGAGAATGTATGGTTAAAAAATAAGAAAAGTTTTGCATTTACGTGTCATATTATTTTAGCCCATGTTTGAGCCATATTAAAATTTTTATTCTCATTCTTCTACTCATTTTTAATCACATTCTTTAATAAAATAATATTTTCCATCATATCAGTAACTTTTCTTTCTTTTCAATCATACATTCTCTATCAATCTACTATTCCAAAATATATTCTTCCAAAATAATGTGGCTTAAGCACAACCTTATTGAAGAATATGTGGTTAAAAATAAAAAGAAAAAAATATATTTTTAAAATAATGAGAACCAAAAAAGGGCTAAAATGCCAAGCTTCTCTTTCAAGATTATAACTTGTTCAGTCTATAAAGCCTATTTGGGAGACTTGTAGGATCTGACAACTTCCCTTTCCTTCATTAGATCTCTAAGGAAATTGCACTTAAATTCTTACATTTGCTTCTTCCATGAAAAACGGGATTCTTAGCTAGAGTAGTTGCTGAATTATTGTTACTAAACAAAGTAGTCACTTTCTCTTGGGGACACTTCAAATCCTTCAATACCCTTCTCAGCCATGACAAAAATATGTAATCAACTTCTATAGTTGTGAGAGCTACTACAAGTTGCTTATCTTATGTCCATGACACTGTTCATTAGTCAACATTACCTCTCAAATCGCTATTGTTATAACTAATCAAAGTTATATCTTAAGAAATAGATGAAATAAATCAAAAAATAGATTTTTGTTCAAGAATGAAATCTTATTGGAACTATCCATATCCGGTTTATCTTTCGGAACCCTATCACACCCCAGATATGATGAAATAGGATTAATTGAGACAATATTTTGTACATACGTAATTATCTTCAATATATTAACCAATTCTTTATTTTTCAATCACCTGGAAAGGACACAAGAAAGATTTCGTTGTTTTTTCAATAATTTCTGATCTCTAGTGGACCTCTCAATAAGATTCGAACTTAGATGAAGTTCTCACCATCTATCAGAGAAAAAGGAGCAAATGGATCTTGTAGGATTCCCAATAAATTTAGTGGATTTCACGATCTAATGTTCGTTGCACATATTTGAGAACTCTTTTCCAAATTTCTAATCATATCGTTTTGGTGTTGCCATTGAGATTTGGCATTGTTTCGGAAGATTTCTCATGTAGCTTCTGTAAATTGCTGCATCAAATCTTTGCTACAATCTTCTTTACTTCCATTAGAGTAATGCTTGACACAGCTTCATTCATCTTTGACTTTATGAATATATTCTAAGCATATTTCTTTTTGCAAAATCACAGTCTTCTTATTCTTTTGTTGCACTTCATTTCAAATAAAATAGTACAAAAAGTTCATGTATGTATTCTCTAACTCTTTTACTATTGATGCCTTGAATTCATCATGCATTATGTTGTTTCTTATGAAAGCGAGATCATCAATGATCAACAAAACTAAAATTTTACCGTCCCAATGTTCCTTGTTGTCGAGCGCATGATCATATAAACATTCTTTAAGAGAATTCATCACGCATCACGTTGTTGTTTCTTATGAAAGTGAGATCATCAACAATCAACAAAACTAAAATTTTACGGTCCCAATGTTCCTTGTTGTCGAGCGCATGATCATATAACCAAGTTTTTGTAAACATTCTTTAAGAGAATTCGACTATATGAGTCACTTGGAGCTTGCTTCACTTTTTACAATACTTTCTTTCATTGGGATACCTTATCTTCACGTTTCTTCTCATCACCAAAGGGATATTCCATACATTTCTTCCTCTCTAAACCCATTTAATTAGAAATATTGATTTCACATCGATTTGATGGACTTTTACATTGGTATTGAGCTATTATGACATTAATTAATTGGACTCAAATATTACTTTTGAGTCAATCCCTTGCTTCTGCTATTACCCTCACAACTACCATTACTTCACTAATATCAACTTCTTCTTCAGAAATCATTTTTGGATAAATATATTTGTACCTCAAAAAAATCTACCTAATTGTTTACCCCCTCTCACATGCACGTGTGAATAAAAAAATCCCAAGATGTGGTCCCACCCCCTATTGTGAGTAGTCGGTAAGGGATCAGATAAAAAAATTCTGTACACGTAGCATGGTCCTTCAATTTTTTTAATTAAACCCTTTCACACTAAGTTTTGATGGAGATGATATATTATAGGCATGTCTGGCGCCACTGAAAATTTGGATTAAAAGTGAGTTTTGGACCGTTGGACCATTCAACGGTAACATTTTCACAAAATGGGCTGAATGTGTGTGAGAGAAAGTCAAACAAAACGGCTAGAAAATCAATTTCACCCTGTTGAAAATCGGAACCAGACACGCCTTATATAACTTTCCAATTTAGATACTCATTTAGGAAATGAATTTAATCAGAGTTTTATTTTGTAGATTTTAATATTTTATCTGTTATTTTCTTCGTAAATTATATTATTTTAAACACCATATATAAAGGAAGCATATGCATAGTTAAACTTGATTGTTGAATTAATTCGTATTTTCTCTCCTCCTCTTTCCACTCCTTATACAAGTCTCGTTCTTGTTTATTGCATCCAAATCATCTTTTCATTGGAAAAGTTCATTTTTTTGCTGCTTCATCCCATTTCCATTTTTCTTCTTGATTTAAATTATACATCTCGGCTACTGATGATCTAGTTTGTTGTAGATTTTCATGCATAATTTTCTTTCATTGCATCTCTTTTCCTTACAGTTAAACTCGCCGTCAGTCTCTTAACTATTGAAGTCTCGTTTCTTTAGTTGACCAATTCGTTAAAGTTTTCTGCATTTTGATTTTAAAAAAAAATTGTGCTGATTACTTTCATCCAACATGAAACTTCGTCAGCACACGGCAGACAATAGAACGTTACCAAAGGCATACGAAAGATAATCATGCTGAAAATCCTCCGGATGAACAAAATATGCAGGTTGTCTCCATTTAATTTTCTCGAATATTTTTTAAGGATATATAGCTTGTTTTTTGCTAGCTTATTATTGCTCTGATTAACTAGCCGAAACTTGAAAGGTTTTGGTCACTCTATTTATTTGGAATTGCAGCACTTAAAGCATGAAACGGCAAGTATGAAGAAGAAGATAGAGCTTCTTGAAATTTCTAAACGGTTTGTACAATCCGATCTTTTCTCATGTTTGGCTAAGCTTAAAATTCTAATGAAAGGTGTTTGTCGAAAAAAGCTACTTAAAAGCAACTTTTAGGCTTAACCAAACATTCTGAACTGCCAACGTTGTTGAAAATTTCTAAACAATGACCATTGATGCATTAGGAGACTCTTGGGGGAAGGTTTGGGACCATGTTCCATTCAAGAACTACAACAGCTAGAACAGCAGTTGGAGCGAAGTGTCGGGATCATTCGCGCAAGAAAGGTATTTTTTTAAAATTTAAGTGGTTTGTGTTTGTAATGAATTTAATTGAAATAATCTGATTACTTTCTTTGTTGTTTTTGTTTGAAGATGCAAATGTTCAGACAACAAATTGAGGATCTAAAAGAAAAGGTAAAATCCTCGAAAAAAAATACAATCACCTAGTTTTTACCCTAGCTAAAAAATTGTTAAAAAGTTGAGGTCAAAATCAATAGTTAATTTTAGCCGCACATTTTATCGAACACATAACTTTTATAATCTTTTTGATCGTACATTTCACTTTCTTTTATTAAAATTTGCTAATTTTTTTTTTTTTATTGAAAGTTTTGTCAACAACTCCTTAATATGTTATTGTATACATTATGCACACGTCCATGTGTAACAAATTACGAAGCTTCAATAATCGCTCATTCGAAACCTTTTTATTTCTTATCAAATCCAGGAAAAAGCCCTCGCAGCTGAAAATGCAATACTACGTGAGAAGGTGAATTCACTCCCATGTAACCCCCCCCNAAGTCATTGATTTTAGGTTTTGATGGTTTAGTTTGGACTTGAACCACAACGAGGATCAAATGAAGAGAGCAATTGTGGCATGTAGAGAGAATAGTGAAGTTTCAGATGTTGAGACTGAATTGTACATTGGACTTCCAGTCCGGAAATAAGCTCAATTCTCTACAGAAATGATATGACAATTCAAATGTCCAAAAAGTTTTTCTTCAGGTCGATAGCATCGATGGCTTGTTTGGTAAGATGAGTCGATAACTTGTGCACTTCAGTACTGATCAGTACCATACCTTGCTTTTATAATCTTTGTGAGTATTTTGTTCATGCATTAATGGAGCAGTACTTGTACTAAACATTGCTCAACTTTCAAATAATTTTTATCTTATGATAGTATCCCATAATTTCTACTTACCATTTAAATGCCTTGAGGAGCATTTTGAGTGTGTATGATGATTGAGTCTTGAGACATACAAATGCAATGTACATAAATTGTATCTTTTGACTTCTGTTGTTATTTTGTATGGGAGATTTACGGGGGGAAATTGAAATGTTGGTTCTCAACGCATTGCTCGAATAGCAAGTTGATCTCGAGGCGCCCCTGGTGACCCGTGATTTAATCTCGGACAACCAGCTTTATTGCTTGGTAAAATCATTGTGTCCCATATAAAAACTAGATACACTTCAAATTTTTGGGCACTTGTCTTTCAAATATATCAAAATACCTAACTTTGTACAAAATTTATAATAACAAAAGAAGATTTAATGATCTACACGTTAAGCAAAAGAAATGTTATGAAAATAGGAAAGAGGCGGGAACAAGCATTGACGAGATTTCATACTAAGAATTTGAAAAATAGATGAAAGAAAAAGGAGAAAAGCTCTCAATGACTTAGCTGAATTTTAATTTTCATACGATTATTTATTAAATGTGTAAAATTTGACGACTTCAAACTAGGATTAATAAATTATGGTTTACCCTTCGGGTAATTGGCGCAAAATCCACATGACATTTGCCTCTATTATGGAATACCCCATATCTTTTCATTTTGACAAAATACCCCATAGATGACATTTTCCATGCAGAAGATTATTTATCGTCCAATTTCGTTAATTTAGGCGTTAAAAACAATAAAGATAACCAATAATATAGAGTAACATTATTTAGCATCACAGATGTTACACCAGTTTTAATGGCACTAAGGATTGTTAAACGAGATGTATAATTAAATGAATCACATAATTTCACATATCACGTAATGTCACATAAACTGGTGATCTAGAACCACGGGCAATAGGTAGCATTATTCAATAATATAAGGATAATTGGTGTCATACCTCCTAAAGTTACATGTTTTGCACAATACCCCCAACCTTTCATTTTGACGCGAAACATCTTGACCTTTTTTTTTAGTGCAAAACCTTCCTAAATCATCCATAATTCGTGGAGTACCACATTTTTGTTCTTTTTCTATAAATCCCGTAAAATAGCGAATTTACCATCCTCTTTAAATTAAAAAAAATAATAATCTTTTCAAAATACACAAATGATTCTTAACTAAAAAAAATTTAAAAAAAAAAAAAAATCATCTCTCTCCACACCCCCTGCCTTTCCCACCCCAAATTGCTTTGTTTCTGAATATTGCCACACCTGCAGCGGCGCCACCATGCCTACAATGGTTGTAGACAAGTCAACAATATGAAAAAATAAAAAATAAAATTACCCTCATCTTTAAATAAAAAGAAAATTAAGAAAAAATTGCCATTAGAATCCTAAATCTTTTCAAAATACGTAAATGAGTCTAACTAAAAAAAATTCAAAAAAAGGAAAAAAAAAAAAAAAAAATCATCTTTCCCAACCTCCTACCAGTCTCCACACCAATTTGCTATGTTTCTGAATATTGTCACGATGCCACCATGCCTACAATGGTTGCAGACAAGTCAACAATGTAAGAAAACAAATTTACCCTCATCTTTAAATACTAGTTAGGGCCGTGCAATGCACAGACTTTGTTATTTTGAAGGTAATATTAGCGTTGAATATGAAAGATTAAAGGGAGATATAAGCAA
>CAIGRF010271987.1:0-19798 GCA_903798235.1 Fraxinus ornus
TTATCCGAACCTCTTGCCTTATGGCGAAAATCTCTCGTGATCATTTTCTATTTTCAGTTTCTTGCACTTTATATTTGTTGATTAAATGTTTGATTTGGCTAATTCGGAGTATTGAATCTCTACGGTAGTTTTTATCGTTTGATTTAGTGGATTGTTGACCAATGCATGGGGCCCGTGGAAGTCTTCATTCGACCACGTTACATCTAATATTCATTTTTAATATGTTAGTTAATTTTTCGCAATTAATTAAAATCTTAGAACACATGTACAATCTGCACGTTGCAATCAGAACTGCTGAAAAACTGCTTATATATATGATATTCTAACTGTCCACTTTTTAAACTTAATAATTAAAACGAATTTTTAATTTCCTAGGTTTTAGAATTTACAACAACTTTTCAGCCGCACATTTTTATCAACTTTTATCAAAATATACTAAAAATCAGATTTTAATCCCCACCAACAAGTGCTAGTTCATTTACTTCCTTTCTTGCACCTATTGTTGCAACCTCCACAGTGCTTTTTGTTGAGCGAAGGATTCATACACTGTCCGTTGCAACAAATTCCTGAGAATTTTCACTTGTTCCCACATTTGCCACAATTCAGTATGTTTTGCGACATTAACACATTTTTCAATCTGTTCCAGGACTGCCCTTAATTCGACAAATTCTAGGATAGTTGTTGGCTTGTAGCATGCCAGTCATTGTGACACGTAATTTTTGAACAAGAAAATGGCTATAACCCACGAAGTGACTACGTTTTTCATGTTTTCATTGTTGCGTTCGTCGAGGGGATGAGGATGATTTATCTTCTGCTGATGCTACTGAAAGAGTAAAGGCTAAGGCCATTACCTATATTGCCAACACGAAGAAGACCTGCGAAGATTTCTTGGCTTCTTGTGTTTATTAATCTTAATGGATTTTATGATGAATAAGAATGCAGATTACAAGTGCAGAATTTACAAGTCTTGCTTTTTCTGGGTGGTCTTGATTCAAGTGACTGCTTCAAGTTTACTGTAAGATCTTCTCGTGCGGAAGGAAACACTTGATTGCTGATGAAAAAAATTGCTAATTACCAGAGGTTCTGTACCCACATTGTGAAGGAAACAACAAAAGAATTTGTATACTTGGGAACAAACCATGGGAATTTGTATATCGAATTAAGCCATAATTCCTTCTTACTTCTTTTGGGAGCAATAATAAATACTGCGAAATTACAAGACTAACAAAGAAGACGTGCACACTTAAAGTGGCTTGCCCTCGAGGTGAGAGTTGTGTACAGCTGCCCACTAGTCATTGCAGGTTTTTCACTCACCTCACATTCAATATAGAACCCCTAAAATAGTTTATACCGTAGAAATATTAAAGCGATCCAATACATGTATGTAATATCCAGTATAGTCCTGGTCAATTTACGGTCGATGATGAGTGCACAGTATAATTAGACTCTACACCGTCCAACATTTTGTGCATTATTTTAATGCCATGCTGAAGCATTATGCAATAATGTTGATGAAACATGAGCGAAAAAATACTTCTTGAATGTGGGAATGCTATTATTTCTATTTGAAGAAGCCAACAAAGGGTCCAGGAAAAGGGGAGATTTCTATGAGATAGTTGGAACTGAATTTTGGAACAGAAGAAAAAGAAAAAAGATGCTGAAGATTGGAATAGAATCTGATTTTGTTATATACTAAAAAGAGTAGTTGAAAAATGCTTCCCTGGTCTAATAAGCAAGGGATATATTCTTATTAAGCCAATGGTACTTAAATATACCAAATGTTGCAGTGCAAATGAAAATTTTGAGCTGTGCGCTTTTTATGCAACTATTTGGAATCTGATAGTTTTGCTCACAGATTTCAAAAGGCAAATAGAATACCAGAATAAAGATTAATATGAGACTAGTATCTATGATTTTCCCTTGTCTCATAGCATTATGTATAATGTGGTACTCACCTTTTCTTGCTGCCCAAACCCCTTCACTCGATGAAGAGTTCATTCTCACTAATTCAACTAAAAAGTCCCTTCATCGGGAAATTCACCCTCAAAAGCGGCAGGAAAAGCATTCCATTGCGCTTGAGAGCCCGAATAATGGAGAGACAACGGACCTAGTTAGGCCTTGGAGGGCTGGACACTTATCTCATCACCATCTACATTTAAGAACTGTAAGAGCTTGATCATTACTTCTTATTGTTGCTTCTATGTGATTGCAGTTTCAATATTGAGTCTTACATTGTATTATAAGTCAATTACCTGCTATGACCTTATGACAGGCTCATGGAACTGTAAACATAATAGGATGGGGAATTCTTTTACCCATCGGAGTGATAATCGCAAGGTACTTCAAGAAACTGCCATTTAAGGGAAATGACTGGTATTCTCTTCATGTTGTGTCTCAATTATCAGGCTTTCTTCTGGGCACAGTTGGATGGGGACTTGGTTTGGCCATAAAAAATGCAGCTAAGGAAACCAGTATGAGTACACATGGAATTCTTGGTACCATAATATTTGCATTCGCCGCATTGCAAGTAAGAACAAAATTATCTTTCTGCCACGTCAAGCCAAAGATGTTCTACAAAATTCACTGTTGGTCGCTGAACTTGTAGAGAAATCTCATTTAGGTCACTATACGCGTACACGTGACTAATTCCCAATGAGATCTCGCTGCAAGGTCAGTGAATTTTACCTGTTGTAAGAAACGAAGCCCTTAGCTTACATTTAATCAGTTATTAGCCTTGTGTTTGCAGCCAAACGAAGGACGTGAATGCCGCAAATACTGGGTGATATATCATCATATCATAGGGTATGCCCTGATTGTTATTATTATAGCAAATATATTTGAAGGGATGAACAATCAGAATCCTGCAGCACTCAACAAATTGAGATGGTTTTATGGTGTTACAGTGGGGGTTCTGGCTTTGACTGCCCTGGCTCTTGAAGTCAAAAGATGGATTACTTAGATTCATCTACATCTGGTTATTTTAAGCAGCTGACAAAATTCTGGAGAATTGTTCTCAAATGAATCTCTTTTATCATTTCTCCTTCCCCTGTTTCTGGAGATTTTTCATTCTAAAATATTGCTGTCAATAAAACTCCACCATGCTCTTGATTTGACTGATAAGAAGGGTATGCCCTCTTGAATGATATCCATGCTGAATCTGATTAATGTAAGTTTCAAATTTTGGTTTAAAAAATCATTATTCTACTTTGACTTAACAAGATTCTTAAAGTAGCCTTGTGTTTGATTATAGAACAAGTTTATCTATCTAGACTGCTGATCATAAGAAAAAATTAAATGGCATTAATAGACAAAGATTACCCATCGCTCACTCATCTATTGTTACCCACCATCATTGGAGTGAAATATGTTATTTCCACTTGATGGAAATTACCATGTGTACGACGGAAATCAGAAATGGCACCTTGACGACGTGAAATCTTACCAACCGGGTAAAATAGGCACCTTGATGACAATTCAATTGAAACCTTAGAGAAAACCTAATCGTGATTTTGACGACAAAGTTCACCCTCAAGCCCCAAATATGGAAGACAATCTCATTATTGAAGAAGCACGGTTGGACAGAGAGGAATAGGGACCACATGGAGGTAAATTTTTATCTGTTACGATGGTTACGATGAAATCTGTACATTTTTTTTGTTTAATCTCTATCTGCACCAGAGCGTGTTGCGGTGGGATTGAATGCAGACCCTACCGTCTAAGTGAAAAGGAGCTACATACATTATTTTTCCAGTGAAGAAAAAAATTATCACTCTCCTATTTATGATGTTAAAAAGGAGAAGTTCCACAGTTAGAGGTGGGAACATTGAGGAATCTAGGCAAGTCGTTCTGAATGATGAGGTTACAACTAGGTGAAAATTTAGGTTTAGACCAAATGATGATTAGAGAGCACAGGCAGAGTGCAAGTTAGATAATAAATGGAGGATTTGTATTTCATGGAATAAGGAGAAGGGTTGATTGCAATAAAGTCAAAACTTTAGAGCACACTTGCACCTGGGACAATACAACTAGGCACTGTAGTGCCAAGTATATAGATGAAAGGTAATTAAAGACTTTCAAAGTTGACCTTGATTGGAAGTCTAAACTGATTAGGAAGGTTCATTTTTGAAGGTTGATTCCAGCATTATCCGTTTAGTACAATTGCAATTCAAATGTTGCACTCGTTTTTTGGTTTGTGTTAATATTTGGGATTCCATCTTAAAAGGTCAACCTTATTAAGAGGAGTAGTCCAAAATCTTTATTAATTGGTCTGTGTCAACATCATTTATCGATGTGGGATATATATCCCTTAACAAGAGGCTGTTTGTGACGGATTTGATCTTTTCTTCTTCCATTTTGGTAAGATCTCAAATTGGGATGTGCAATATTCTCTGCAGTAAGATTTGTTTTTGCTAGCCTTCTACATTAACTATATTTGTTAAAAACGTTTTAATGTGTCTCTATCTTAATCAAATCTCTGCATTTGATATTGTTGAAGTTAAAATATAGGTAATCAATGACATAGCGAGTGACGCTTTAGCTTTTGTGTGCTTTACAACAAGTTCCAACTCCAACTCGAGTTCCAACTACAGTCCTAACTTCAATTCCAACTCCAACTCCAACTCCAACTACAATTTGGGAATCTTGTGCTGACACATAAAGCAGCGTGAGTACCTGACATCTTCTCGGGCATGGTATGATGAAAGAGGTATTATTTCAGTTGAGGAAGAGAAAGCTAATAGTTTATACATAGAATTTGGTTTCTCAATGGTATAATGATTTGGTAAAATGTGATCGTATGCCGATGAGAGTGTCTAATCTTTCAGATACATCTTGTTCTTGAAAGTTGTGGGCTTTCTTGTACTACAATTTTATTTCCAGCTGTTTCATACATTAATAATTACATGGAATGCTTTATATCTTGGATCAAATTGATAAGATTCCGGTAAGACATAGGTTTTGGTATCATCGATTGATTTGTTGGTCAAGAGAGGTAGGATTGGTAATGCATTTCAGCACAAGAGCGAGCTCCGCCAATGGTGAATGTGTATCAGTTGCTGGTGCTTTTCTCGATGGAGCAGCCAAAGCTCGAGACATTTATGCTATCTAGGTTTCTTGTGGAAGCCAAGTCTACAAAAGTTCTATTTACTCTTGTATTGAATAAAGTAGATGTGGATGAACACATATTTCAGTGTTTTGAGTGCTTATTTTCCGTTTTTACAGAGCTTCAACTCGTACAACCTGCTTTTTTCGATTTATTTGCAAAGTAGTTGAGACAAAAACATGAAAAGCAGCAGTAGAAATTGTANTTGCTTTCCTGGAATTGGAATTTTGCATTTTTTGCTCAGAAAATTCATGTGCTTACTGTGTTTGGATTTTATTATGCTCACAAAAGTATCAGGTACTTATTGTGCTTATATTGTGCATACTGTCAGTAGGATGTGGAATTATGTATTGAGTTGTTAATGGCGAAGTTGCCTTGAACTGGTTCTGGTGATCTCATGCAGACAATGTGAACTCTGGTCTGATGGTTTTGATTTGCTGTGTACTTTGGCCTATCTAATCGCTGGTGGTTCAAGGTGGTGCATTATGTTGGTAGTTTCTTTATATATGTTAGTTTCTAACGCAAAACAGAAACGTGAATAATAATAAAAGGGTCATGTTTGTAATACCTGAAGAGGTGTTGCTCGACTTTTGTTCGAACAGACGTGAAAATACTAGAATTCATCAGATAATGGAAAAACGTGAAAATACTAGAATTCATCAGATAATGGAAAACTAATATTTATTATTCAAAAAACAACTGTGGGATTTTCAAACCCTTGGCACATATTTAAAGAATCAAAACGAAACCCTTATTCGGTAGATAAATCCGAATAGAACTAAGAAATTGCAAAAACGATGTTAGCCAAAGGCCATACCCCAACAAAACTTTAGAGAACTGAAAAACAGTTCCAGGTTGTATTCACTCGCGTAATTCTATGCAGCATGAAGGGATCGGCCCCCATTTTGACTATGCTCTCTGTGGTTTCTGACAATGCCCATGCGGATATTTTGCACTGATGCGTGATTAAAACTAGTTTTCACTGTAATCTTAATGAATTGTATGCTTAGTATGTACGCTAAATGTGGAAGAGTAGGAGATGCCGGGAAATTATTTGAGTCGTCTAATGACAAAGACATTGTTTCTTGGAATGGCTTGATTAATGCCTATTATATGGTAGGGAATGTTTGCGCAGTCTTATAGCTATTGCATGGAATGAAGGATGAAAATCTAGTGCCTGATCAGCAGACTTTTGGATAATTGATCTCTGAAGTTGTGAGAGAGGGAGAGGGTAGTGTTGAAGTGCGAAGGATTTTGCATGGACACATAGTAACGTCTGGATTTCAATTAGTTAAACATGTTGAGACGTCGCTTCTGGCTATGTACTCAAGATGTAGGAATATGAATAATTCTTTACAGGTTTTCAAGAGGGCAGTTGATAAGGATGCGGTTTCGTGGACAGCAATGGTCTCAGGACTTGACAGAATGATTATGCAGACAAGGCATTGGCAGTGTTTCGTAGGTGATGCCATCAACTGCAGCTATGGCTTGTGTTCTTGCAGTCCGTGGACAATTGGGTTCTATCAAACTAGGGACTTCACTACATTGCCACGTGTTAAGGCAGAGAATGGCAGCAGATATTCCTACATATAATTCTCTTTTTAGTATGTATGGAAAATGTGGCTGTTTAGAGCATAGTTATACTGTTTTTGAGCATGATGAAGAGATGTCACTAGGAATGCAATAGTTTCTGGCTATATAATGGAAATTTAAATAAGGCTCTGTATCTCTTTAATGAAATGAGATGGCTTTGGAGATGTTTCAGAATTCGTACAGAATGTACTTGAACCAAATGATGTCATGTTCTTATCTGTTCTCTACTACTGTAGTCACAATGGGCTTGTTGAGTGCGGTATGAACGTTTTTGAGTCAATGGAACATGAGTATAAGGTTGACCCAAAGCTTGAACACTGCGCATGCATTGTTGATCTCCTTTGCTGGGCTGGAAGGGTAGAAGATGCATTTGACAACTACAAGAGGATGTTCCCAGCACCAATGGAGGATGTTCTCCTACTTGATGCCTGTCAAAAATGGTAAGCCAGATCTTGGAGAAATTATTGCCAAGGAAATTTCTGGTTTAAAGCGGAAGATGATGTTAAGTATGTGCAACTGGCTCACAGCTTTGTTTCAATGGCCAGTTGGGATGGGGTGGAAGAAGCTTGGCTCAAAATGAGATCTTTTGGCCTGAGGAGAACTCCAGGTTGGAGTTTTATTGAAATGCATGGCACAATAACGCCATTTTTCTCACCCACAGTTCACATCCTCAATATGCAGAAATAGTTTCAGTTTTGAGAAACCTGGTGTACGAAATTAGGCAACTAGTATTAACTTCAGAACAAGAAGATTTTGTGTTTGATTCTGATGTGATCTAAAGATTAATGAGATCCAGTTGTTATGTAACGAATGGAACACAAGAAGAGAGGCATCAAATTCCAGAACAAGGATAATAGGGAGCTAGAATCATATGTTTATTGGCAATTTGGCACCTATGCAGCAGAGCTATCAGAAATCTCTTTTCTTAAGAGGAGATCCAAGTTTTGCAGTATTCAACTGGATCACTTGCTTTTTTCTGGTTGTATATACAAATATTAAAAGACATCTACTGCTAAGGATTCTTATAATCCTGCTAATTATGGTGGATGCTGTAGGTGGCAAGTTTTCCACCTGATGAAGCATAAAGTAATGGTAACAAACTCCAGTTCCAACTATACATCCAAGGATTTCTTTTGGTGTATACCCTCCACTCAAGAAATAATAATAATATATATCTCATACAACATATATCTATTTCTAACGAGTCCTCTACATGCTTCAATCTTCGGGTGAGCATAGCTCGAGCATCATCTATATCTTCTTCAAACTATTTTCCCTAATCTATGTTTGCATTATCTTCCCTACGTTGCGTAGTCTAAAAAAATTTCCCTGCATTGATTTTAAACATTCATGGACATTCAAGCAGCTGACCAACAGGATTTTCTGATGTAAGTTGACAACAGTCAAAAGAATACCAACATTCGATGGCTCATGGCAAAATCACGGTGGAGAATCCAGTATTGCAGTGACATCGAACTTACCAACCACTCCTTGACTTAAAAGACGCATGGCAGCTCCTTGAGAAAATTTCCTCACAAACAGAAAACAAGGAACAGATGTAGAATTATTGCGGCACCACTCAGTTCTGTACTCGGTTTCATAGTATACATGGTTGATATCCTGTAAAATATTGGAGATGGTGAGTGCAAACCCAATTGGAAAACTGAAAAGAAATAAAAAGAAGAGATTAGAATGTTGTTAAAATCATATGCCCAGCAAAAATATGTCTGAAATAAAGAGTGCATGTGAACAAATTCCATTCCAGGATAGAAAAAATTCTCCTAGTCATGTTTAGCTAAGCTTATAAAGGGGGTAAGGAGTTTCATTGTTTTCCAAATATGTGTTGGATATGTTACTTTTTCCTAACATTTGAGTAAAAAAAATGTCACTTTGAAAGCAACTCTTATCTTATTGTCAAAATAAACAACTTATTTTCAACTTTGACCAATAAAAAACTATTATTTAAAAACTTTAAGTATACATCTTAAGCTATGGCAAACATGCTCTAATAGCAACATGATCGTATTGTCATGGTCATGGTCTATCTCCAATGCACACAATCAGACATTATTGTCCACTAACAAGAGAGAGAGAAGCAATCTGCCAACCTTTATCCTCTTTATCTGTTGAGGCCCAGCATCTGCATAGCTAAATGTAATAGGATGCCAACCTTTATTTTCCATTTTTGTTGCAGATAGGTTCCATAGAGTGTATGTCACTGTTCTTCGTTCAAGTTGAGCTTCAAGATTATTCATCTATCCAGAAGAAAAAAGAAAGTATAATTGCCAAACAATTCAAGACATGACTAGAACTTATAGCAAACCATTAAATATGGAAGGCCATGTAATATTTAGTTCCTAAGTAATAATGTAGGGATATCACAAAGCAACCCAACATACAAAAACAGAGTGGCAAGACTAAAAGAAATACGTTAATTATGTTAAATATGTATGTCAGAACAAATATTTACGTACTGCAAGTAAGGTCTGCACATAATGTTCATCCGGGATACAATTGTGTTGTTTCTGAAATTTCTGCAACCAATAGTGGAAACATAATTAGTACACCAGATATATGACAAAAAAGCCAGTCCAACCCGATACCCAAGGCCCCCACCCCGAATGGAGCGAGAATTACCCGCCTAATCGGGTAAAAGGGATGGGGATCATCGCCCCGAAGGGGTACGGGAAATATAGCCCCCGCCCGTTCAAACTTAATTTCAAATTTAAACTTTTTGTCAAACAAAAATAAAATATTTATCATCATTTTCAAAGAGAAAATAAGTTGTTCTTAACAAGTTGGAAAAATAATTAATAATATTTACTAACTAAAGATATAAAAAAATAAAATAAAGAAAAAATAAATGGGAAGATAAATGGGGCAAGAGACCTGCCCCCGCTCCCCATCCTGCTTTAACCGGGAATAGGGAAGGGGCAAAATGACAAAAAATATTCGACAGGACGGGGTGGAAATGTTTGACCAATATAAAAATAAGGGCATATTTTTGAATCAGAGACGAAGAAATAAAACATGACAAAAATTTTGAAATCCAGAGGTGGTCTTCATCCATTTCCATTTTAGAACAGGGAGCAAAGGTAACTTACAAGATTCTCCTTTCCATAACGAACATCCACTGGTGGTCGTCTCTGCAAAGAAGTAAAACTTTGAGTTCCATAGAATAAGAGTATCAATAAATAATATTAAAATAACATCCCATAAGAGCAGACCTATGTTCACAATTGTTGCTAAATTCCTTTTTAAAAAAGGAGAGCTTTAATAATTTGTCTTCTCTATGTTGGTGGGGGTGGGGAGACTACTGATAAGGCATAGATGAAGTCAACTTTCTTCTGTAGCATAGATAATTAGGTGGATGTGACATTAATAAAAAAAATGTGTTTTAACATCTGAAGTTTTTACAACCGACTATGGTTAAAATAAAATCTAAAATCATAGTTGGTAACTGCGTTACACAACAGCAACTGCCGTTCTAGTATGTAGAATATCCAACAGAGAAAAACATCATGTGGCCCATTATTTACCTTGCAAAACTTTTTGAAAACGGGAAAGACAACTTCATCATCTACAATGACTTCAGCGTGTCTACGGGTTAAGGTGATCCACTGAAATAATCAACTCGTTAGATTTGTGCATAAAATGGGAAATAAAAAAAACAAATCCGGCATTTGTGCAGAATATTATCGACCCAACTCATGAAGCTTCAGTGTGTCTACGGGGGGTTAAGGTGATTTAGCATTTGTCAGATATATACGGGACCCACCCAAAACTGCCAAAACAAAAGACTTCAAGTTTGTAGGTATTCATATGAGGGTAGCAAAGTGAGTCACCCATCCATAATCACCCGCTAATTTCTCTGGAAGTGCATTTTGATAGCTGCTACTTTTTGTGCAAGTGGTTGATCATTTTGACCAACACACAATTCATCTTCCAACTGGGCACAAGTGTGGTTGTGCATGTGTAAGAGTTGGTGAGAGTGCATGCATGCACACACCTGTGTCTACACGTGTGGAGACAGAGAGAGATTGGAGCGTTATTCCAAAACAGTATTGGGACTGAGTCATCAGTGAGTTTAATTCAATTTCCCTAGGGCGACATCAATCATCGACTTACTTCAGCACGAGAGGAATTAAAACAGGTAAAAGGAAATTACCTGCGATCCTTTCCGCCATTTGCCCTGTGGTAAAACTGGTGACATCTTTGGATTGTAGCGCTCATCTTTTTTATCGACAAAACTAGAACACAAACAAAGTGTATAAATCTTTGGCACGTGTTTAATTTTGCAATCAATATAAGACAACTAACATAAAAATGATCAAGAACTAGACCATTTATAATTCTCCATCATATATAGAGTCCAACTAGGTCACATAGAAAACTATTCATGTGTCTACCTGTCCACGAAACTCTTTGGAGAAGCCATGAGATAATTGTAAATATAGTTGAAGTTGTACAAAGGGACGCAGCTGGAGAAGTAAAACATAAAATTAGGAAAAATGTGAACGTGAAAGCTGCAAAAGAGTTGAAATATGATGATAGCACGAATTGATGTACATGATAGGGGAAAAATATGAATGTGAAAGCTGCAAAAGGGTTAAAATATGACAATAGCAGGAACTGATGTACATGATGGGGGGGAACTTCTTTGGACAAACAAAGTATGTGGCCTTATGAAACACTAATGCTTATATTGTATAAGGAGATTAAACCCAAGAATCAGAGTTGATCTGAAAAATCTGAATCACCAAAAAGATGCAGATAAGGGGTCACGTAAAATTTATAGAATAGATGGCTTTTAACTCTGTGTACATAATTACATTATACCTTGGTTTCTTAGACTGTGGCTTCTCCTTGATTAGGATGGAGCAATATACAAAAGAAAAATTACGGATCTGTGATAAAAATCAAAGTAAATAAAAATTGTGTCTTGGGTTCGCGCATATTACCAAGTTTGTGCCAGTTATCAATAATTATCGATTGTATTAATTTCACCTGCAATAAGTTTATGGATTTTTAGCAATGCCACTCTATTCTTGCCCTATGGTAAGATCCCTGAACAGGTGCAGGTGAACAAACTAGATCTCCTACCATTCACTTCTTCTATGTTTTCATGGGCACCGCTGTGGTCACTCAGGTTAGAGCATAGCGAATACTGTTTCAAGAGCAACTGCCTCAGCAGTGAACTCCACCAAAAATTTCACTTATTTCTTAATGATACTTCATGCATCTAATAACCCTCAGGTGGTCATAGGTCAATTCTTTCACAAGTTGAAGCCAACTAGAGTTATAATTCAGACACACTAATACATAGAAGAACCACTTTTAGTTGTCTTACAGTAAAGATAACGAACCTGTCCGATAAGAGAACAAATCTCTGATTTGCCGGATCATCAAGAGCCGCATCAAGTAACAACCTCTCTGCTTCAATCATACTTGCTTCTCCCCAAACTACCTACACCAATATCCCTATTACAAATCTATTATACCTTGCTTACCAGAAGAAGTAACATACTACTATATCAAACAAGCTTGCCCCAAGAAATTCCATGAATGTAAAATTGTGCATGAGGGGGAAATGGTCTTCACCTCATTTGGACTTACGTCAACCAGAAAACATTAAAACGAAGATCTCTTCTAGGATGGCAAGGGCATTCCATGCGCTGCCCCAGGGGCAATTTTTTGCCCTGCTTAAGACAGGGTGGGGCACTCATTTGCCCTATATACTACCCTGTGTAATATATATTTGTTTATAAAAATATAAATTTTTAAAATGATACTAACGGGCGGAGCAGACAATACCTGTCCCCACCCCGCCCCGAAGGAACGAGAAACTCCTGCTCTGTTCGAGTCATGCCCTTACAGGTCTCGGGTTTTTAACCATCCCTAATCGCTCTCTTATTTTAGACTCTATTTTGCATTTTCTTTTGTGACAAGTACTGAAAAATAAATTTTGAGAAATTGCTTCTAGCCCATCCTCTCATGCTTTAGCTTGAACAAATAGGAAAATAGACAGTGTTTGTCTATTTCTCGTACAGGAAAATAAATTTTGAGAAATGGCTTCTAGACAGTGTTCGTCTATTTCTGTTATTTTTCCAAATACACTACTCGACAAACAAACAATTGGTAAATGGATGATGTTACCTTAATGCCATTTTTCAATTGTCGATTGTAGAAGAAACTAGATCTTGCAGTTGATTCATCAAACACAAAACCAGGCTCTGAATGTATGTATATTGAAAATTTTGCCTTGTCTGCATTCTGCAAGCAGGAAAAACATCCAAAAAAAAAAAAAAGTAACCTAATCTAGGATTCTTTATTCTGAAATCTAAAAAAAGTTAAAAAAACTGCAAATTCTTTGTTCACAACAATCAATCACGAAAATATACAAATAAGTGAATGCACAAAATCTTGATGTTCTATCCAAATTTAATTCCCACCAGAATTTAAAAAATAAAAAAACAAAAAAACGAGGAGCGTCACAAATATAAAAATTTATCCCAGAGAAAAATTCAAATTGATTAAACACGATAAAAAGGAAAGTAAAAACATAATTTAACGTATTAGAACATAAAGAAAATACAAATGAAAATTTTCAGTAAAAAATATATTTTTCAATTCCCACAAAAAAATAGAACTCACCTCGAAAAAGCTTCCCCAAAGGAAATCGAGAGGCAAGTCTCTCCGAGCGAGGTATAGAAACGCGATTTTGGGATTGCCTTCGAACTGATCAAGGAAAACTCGAGATTTCCGAGGCAAGGTTGAATAAGGAGAAACCGAGGATTCCGAGTACTTCTGCAGTCTGAAGAAAGCCCATAGACAAAGAACGATAGACATAAGAATCACCATCTTCCACACCAACCACAGCAAGTGGTGCATCGGCTTCGCCGGAAACACCGATGCCGGTGCCTTCTTCATCATTAATTCTTATAACAAATTAATTATACACTGTTTACCAATCCTCCTCCCTCCTCTTCCTTTTCTTCTGCAATTCAATAAATCAAAATTAAACAAACAAATGATCATACGCATTGCTTGTATAAGTGGTAAATTTTAGAGAGAGAAAGAGAGATTACATGTACATTGAGAGAATTATGTGAAATTGCCGCAATTATAATAGATAACAGGAATGTTGAATCGAAACAAAAGTTTCTGGCGGTGGTTTTTTCACTGTGCTCAGTTTTGGCGCATCTAAAAAAGAAAAATGATGCCACGATGTCGTTTCAATTCGTGGGTGGGTTTAAAAATTCTATCTTTTTCGCCATGACAGTGACTGGGATTTTTATAATCAGATTTAGGGATTATTTGTTATTTCTTATCTTGTTCTTGATCCCACAAGGGGAAATCCAATAATTATTTGGTACTGAAAACAGAGAACAACTGAAAAGGAAAAATCAGAGAGAGTTTTTGTACCTTAACTGCGATTTATTAGAAAATGATTGCAAATCGTTGATCCGAAGGACAATTAAATTAGGGTTCATACTAATCAATGACTTTAATGTATTAAGTGCATGTCTTCAACCTAACTCCTTACATTAGAAGAAAAATAATAATTAAGGTCAAACATTGACGTGAATAGTAATCTTCCATTATAAATTTCGTTGCAATTATTAAATCCAAACCCATGAATTCTTGTTAGAGTTCCCTTGCAAAAGTTGACATTTTGCTGGTTAAGGGAATATGATGTTCACATTAGATTATGATATATTTGGAAGAAATTAATATTAAAATTTTAAACTAAATCAAAATTAATAATTAATTTATATAACTTTTTGACTGCACATTTTTCACAATTTTTCAATCAATCATTTCATTAACTTTTATCAAAATATACTAAAAATCTGAATTTTATCCCAAGCTATAAAAATCTGTCGTGATCAAATAATGCTAATGTTTCTTTGAAAAAATCCCTTTGTACAGTCATTAATGGGTTGTAATTTTTACAACCCAACCCACTAATGACTATACATGTAACATGTTTTTGTTTCTTTTATCTAATCTAGATAAACATTTTTTCAATTCCGCTAAATATGCATTCGAAGTAAATAGAGTTGATAGTGGACCTCACACTAATGTGAGTGGGTTGTTACAACCCACTAATGATTGTATATGTAGTATGTTTGTGTTTCTTTCATCTAATCTAGATGATAAACATTTATGATAGTTTTCAATTTCGCTGAATATGAATTCAAAGTAAATAGAGTTGATACTAACTAACCCACAAAATAATAAACGATAAAAGCTCATTGTTAATACGCAAGATGAAAACAATATAGATCGCCGACGAAAGATGGCAAACCTAAACGATTGTAGTGATGGCAAACAAACTCGTTCAATCTAAGGCGAGGATTACCCGCCTAACCGAGTAAACGGGGAAGAAATGGGGCGAGGGTTATTGTCTCGAAGCGGGTACGGAAAATATAGTCCTTGGTCCGCTACTCACCACGTTTAAAGTTAATGTCAAATTTAAGTTTTTTTATCCAACAAAAATAATATATTTATCATATTTTCAAAAAGCTTAAATAAGTTGTTTTTAACAAATTGGTAAAAGGTAATAATATTTATTAACTAAAGACGTAAAAAAAAAAAAACAAAAAATAAAATAACTAAAAAATAAAAATAAAAAAATAAATGGTGCGATAAATGGAGCAGGGGACCGTCATGTCCCGCTTTAATCGGATATGGGGATGGGGCAAAATAAGAAAAATACCCAACGGGACGAGGGTGGAAATGGCCAACCCGTCTCATACCGACCCCTTTGTCATCCCTAATTGAAGTTTTTAGAATAAAAAGTATTCAACGAAATTGGAATAATATTGATTTGGAAATGAGAAATCCAATCTTTTAAGATCACAAAATACAAATATTTCCCAAAAAGACACGGGGAGTGGATTTGAAAAATATTGTGTTTTGTCATTAGATTTGTGTATGATCTTGATGCTGACATTTCAACTAATTTAGCATTGTCAAGTGCAATCAAGTTGTTTTTAACAAATTGGTAAAAGGTAATAAAAGCAAAAAAATAAATGGGGGCGATAAATGGAGCAGGGGACCTACCCCGTCCCAGCCTAATCCCGCCCCGAATCCATCCTGTCCCTTTTTAAATGGGTATGTAGATGGAGTAAGGTAACAAAAATACCTGAGAAATGGGGGTGTGAATGGTCGACCCGTCTCATACTCGCACTTTTACCATCCCTAAACGATGGTTTAAATTTGATATTCAATATTGGTTCTGTATCCAGACTTAAACATAGAGGCGGATCTAAGCACGGGCTGGGTTTAGTTTATTGTTACAAAAAGAATTGGATTTTCAAGGAAAAAACTCTAATATGTTTGGTAGAAGAAGAAAAAGCTCCAAAGCCCAATTTGCGTCTCTCTCACTATTCGTTTTTGCCTTGTCGACAAATTATTGAATTGTTTTTACCATGTTGGCAAATTAATGGATTTTTGTTGGCTTAATAAATTTCAACCCTGGATCCTTAATTCCTGGATCCACCCACCTTGATGTGTTGTCTCCAACTTTAAGAATAGGAACACATGAAGCCATGAACCTCCTCTTAGACATTTTCAGAAATTAAGAAATTTGTAACAATTGAAAACTTGAAACTGGTATTATTCTAGTCTGATTTACAACCTTCTTTAGGCAGCAATCTAAGAAAATGGGCTCTAACAGCAATGCCTACAATTATTTGTATTAACCAAAGGCAAAACAAGTACAAAACTTATCTCTTCGCAGAAAATTACCAAAAAATCCAGAGGATAGCAACATCAAACATGGTTAATTGCAGGGTAAAATTGTATATGTCAACCAAGAATATTGACTCATTGTTGGCGTTCCACATTCCATAGCAAATCGTTTTCAAGAGCTGTTAGCTTTTCAAAATCATTGACAGTTGACAGCATGAAGGATCATCTTCTTGACATGTCATGAGCATGTTTGACTATTAAGCTTAAAATTTTTACTTGTAAGTTCTCGAGTTCACTTATTGTTACTTAAAAAGGTAAGCTATTCAACTATGTTTAATAAATTGTAATTTTTTTTTTAAGCTTATCTAAGCATGCTCTCGTAATTATGTGAGACGAGAATACCTCTCTCTAGCTTGTATTCTCTAGCCCGGTGGTTCTTCGGTAGTTGCCTGAACTCTTCAGTTAGTCGAAGGCACTCATGTATATTTTCAGGAGAAACAAAGTCAGCAGCAACTTTCGTGCATGACTGTATACGCAGGAAATGGTCATAAATATATGTATGCAGGAGGCCAGACAAAATGGTTACAACTACATGAAATAAACCTAGTACAGTAAATTTGAACTTGCTGTGGACATCCTGCAGGAAAAAAACTGCCTCTCCAAGTTTCTGTTCATACGTCCGATGTTGTACTTTTGAAATAACTAGTGGGTGCACCGTGCATGTGCATTGCACGTGTTTTGGGCGGTGCAGTGTAATTAATAATATTGACATTTAGCTATGTGGTATTTCAATGAACAATGAAACCTGTTTGACGGAAGGAGGATTACATTGGATTATATAAATGAGTTTATGGGTACTTGCATTAGTCATAGTAATATAAAGCAAAAAAACAAAATATCTTGCGTGTTATACTTGGATACATAGGTTTTAACATGTCTATATGTAAAATGATAAAAATTTGGTATGGCAAATAGTGCTATTGAGAGTTAGCTAGTGGACTCTGGCTATAAGGATGCAAAAGAGATTCAAAATAAAAGACCGAAATTACGATTTTCCATCTTCCTGCACGATGTTGGGAGCCACACAACCAACTCAACAGGATCCACATCATGCGCGATCACCACCAGCTATGCTTTATTCTGCAAGAAAAAAATGATTGGACAGGTTGTCAAGATGAACCCCAAGAGAACTACGCATTGTGTAAATATGTAGAGAAGATAACCTGCTCAATAAGATAAGTGATATGGTTGAGACCATAGTTGACAATAATAGGCTTCTTAATCTCTGGAGTTTTGCCTTCGGCCTCGGCTTGAGCTCTTTTCAGAACGCGCTCTTTCTTTTGAGCTCTATCCTCAGGCCTGTATTTCAGAAGCATCTTAAACAGACATGTTGCTGCAAATTAACAACGAATTTAATCAATATAAGTGTCTCAGATAAATTTCTAGTAGAACAAGAACATTTTATTTCACATTAAAGAATGTTAAACCAACATAAAGTATAAAGAAAAGACACTTGAATTAGCATAAATAAAATAGGATTGGACGAACCACTATTGAACTGTTGATTCTATACACTGGTATACAAAACAAGCAGATAGCTTCAATTCACTTCCTTTTTTTTTTGGGCAGAAAAACTCCAATTAGTCCAGAGAGCTAAAATATGATTGGCTGAACCGCATATTGTCATACATAAGCAATAAAACCAGATATCAATTAAATAACAACAAAATATCCACACAACACAATGTTTTCAGCATTTTCAATTAGCCCATCTCTTATCACAACTACCTCCGTAAATTTGACTAAGACAAAATCAAAATTTTGGGAAGTTTCTCACTAAGCATTAGACATGTACATAAACAATAAATAGTACCAGGAGACGAACCTATCACAGATTCAGGGATATCACTATCTCAAGGATAAAAAGTTTCCAAATAAATATAAAATTATATGAGCGCCACACATGGTTGAATTGCTTACCAGGTATATCTGTTTCATTATTTGACCGATAAGTTGAAGACTTGCCGACTTCAATGAGAATTCCAGGATCAGCAGGATTAATAGATGTGCACCTTGTGTAAAGTATAAATACACACAGTGCCTGGAAATATTAATTGCACGGAATAAGAAGCAGTGAAATTTCTGCAAACAGGATCATGGCAGGATTCAGCAAAAATAACAAATAGACTAAGCATAGAGAGCATTTACCAGGAAGGAGTAAATGCCGATCGCAAAGTACTCGTAGATGTCTTTCCCAGGAAATGGAGCAAAAAAGGCATAGAAAGCAACAGATAACAAGAAAAAAACTGTTATAGCCACAACCTGCATTGCAATAGAAACAACAGAAAGAAAGGTAAGGATAGGCAGAAAAGGCTCAAACCTAAATTACTAATAGAAGAAAGAAGATTATTATATAAACTGCTCTAACAATTTGACATAAAATAAACAATGAACTGGAATTTCATGCTTCGAACTTATATATATAAGCCTCAAGAATTTCGATGTGATGAAGGTGATAATATTCCTCCCGCTAAAAGAATATAAGCAGGAACAAATTCCACTATAAGATTTTATAAGAAATTCTGATCTGATACAGTAACCTTCAAACAAATATAAGATCACAGAAACACAATTCTTTGCTTGATCAAAAATCACATCTTTATATAGGATTTACTCTGTAAATTAAACAAAAAATTATATTTCCATTAAAGAAATTATAGAAAAAAATTTCTATAATCTGAAGAACCCAACAACCATCTTTGAGTAAATTCCTTAAAACTCCTAAAACATATCAAGACAATTCACTGTAAATAGGAAATACGAAGCAAAGAAAATTCTTACATGCTATGGCTATAATTCCAAGAAGATCTCTGCTCCATCTTTTTCTCCTTGCAAAATCATCACTGCTCATAAATGGTAATTCTAAGTCTCGCTTCTGCATTGCAACTTTCAGGCTATGAGATTGCGTGAAAAAGATATATATAGAGAGATATTTGGACTTTAAGGGAGAGAAAAAGGGGTCCCTACACCATACTTCATGCTGTCCCTGTCACCAGAACAAATTTGTAAACATCAAGAAATCTTTGATGCAAGAAGAAAAAAGGAAAGGAACATGATTATCATCAGGAGTTTGGAGTACATTAGGATGTAAGACCCAATGCAAACCAAAAGCTTTTGCTCATGAAAACAAATATGTAGAATTGGACACTCAAAACTGGAAATTACAGAAAATTTAGAGCAAACAACAGAGAAGAAAATAGCCCATAAAAAAGACCAACCTTATCAAAATGATTAAATATATGAGAGAACTCAGACATGAACCACACCTGAAGATGAAAAAACTCAGCTAGTTAGGTTACAAAAATACCATAGTTGAAGCAGAAAATGATGCAACAGGTGAAGAGA